>JAODAL010003123.1:0-179993 GCA_025379985.1 Phyllomedusa bahiana
ATGAATAAAACCCGATAAAATTGTGAAACTGTGGGGCCCTTGTGGTTTGACGGGGAGAGAGGTCTTTCCGCACTGTGCCCGTTCCCCTCGCGTGGGGGGTTCTGATTTTAGAGTGTCCAAGATTGTTCCAGAACTAAGATCACCCAATGTATGGACAAGGCTCGTCCTCACTGCCATTTTGATGGTTCTTCAAAACTGGAAAGGAGGGTGCAGAGCTCTTTCCCCGCCCCCACTCTCGGTGGTAAATCCCCCGAGGTCCGCCCCGCGCTTGTAAGCCATGTGTCATTGTACTGCGAAAGGGGATTGCCTGCTCCACATCGTGGAGCATTTGGGGGGGGAAAAATTCCCAGGTGTTGCCCCGTCAACAATGAGCGGTACGGGGGGGGCCGAGTACGTGAACGCAGCCAGGCGGGATGAAGCAGGGTGGAAGGGCGGAAGTGCGAATCAGACCTGAGCCTTTTTCAGCGGCAGTCCGCCCCGGGTGCGCTTAGAAATTTCTGGGACGGGTTCATGAAATGTCCAGGCAAGGGATGTTCCAGCCTACATCTTAAGGCGGGCCAGAGTTTTTTGCCCGTTATTGCCCACCCCCTTTGCGGGCACAAGGTTCTTGTCACCCGCCCCGCTGGTCCGTTGGGTAGCCATCCACACCCCTGTCCTGTTTGTGGACGGTCTCCAAGACAGATTAATTTCAACAGGGCCCTGGTTTCCGGGGCCCGTGTCCCACAAGGGCCGGGGAAAAAAGGCCCGAACCACCTGCGGTTTTGAAAGCGTGCGCCGATGAGAGCCCCCGTCACCCCAGATATATCACCGCCACCGTGAGCTGTCCAAAGATATAGCGGCTTGGCCGTGTTACTAGTCCATGTGTCGGGGGGGAGATGGACTTTTCGGACAAGATGCAGAAATGCGCTTGAAATTTGAATGACTGTGCCTGGCCAGGGGGGGGAGGGTTTTCGGGAAAGAAATCCCTCCCGGCACGGTAGGGGGGCAGGCAAGGGCCATGACATGGGGGGAACCCCACTGTGTCCACCAGAGGAAAAGGCAACTTTTCCCAATGCCAAAAGCCTGGCAAATGCACATTAAGGTTTTTGGATGGTTTGGGTTAAAGTGTTTTTTTGCCCCCAAAACGGGGAAGAAAAAGGGCTGGGCTAGAGGCCGTGTAGGGCGTGAGGTCTCAAATGGTGGGGGGAAGGGGTGGATGGTCTTGGTGGTGCGGGTGGTACTCGGGCGACAGTGGGGGCTAAAGGGAGGTGACCCCTGATCATGATGAGGACATGGGCAGTGAGGAACGCTTGGTGGTGGGGGGGGGAGGGGGGGGAGGGGGAGACAGAGGGTGTGACGGGGTTGGGAAAAAGCCCGGTGGGTTGGGCCTTTTTTTGGGCCAAAGTGTTGCCCCTTTTCAATCTGCATTCGCTGCATGTGACAACATGTTGGGGGTGGTTAAAACCTAAGTTTCTTGCCTTACTTTGCGTTTCGGCAAAGGGGCATATGAATCGCTGGGTGAATCAGGGTTGCTCAAAAGCCCAGGTTGAGAGGCCCTGGCCCTTTTTGACGGCTAAGGGGGAGGGGGGTTTCCCGCTGACGTGGGGGTGGAATATATCGGGGATTCTCCCTTTTTGGGGGGACCGTATTGACACCCCCCATCGCTTCCCCCCTCGCCCGGTGATGAACCCTCGAAGAAAATTTCTGCGGAAAAGCCACGATGGTCGCGGTTTGTAAAACCCCATCATCATCAACACGGGGACTTGGTCGTTGACTTTTTGCATAAAGCTGGGGCGACAAGCAAGGGGGCTGCAAGGCGTTGCCGACCGCCTTGGGGTTTTTTTCCGATTGACCGTTTCTTTCCTCCGATGGCTCGTAAGGGCGTAGGGCAAACTTTTGATTTTTAATTTCCTTTGACCCCAAAAGCATTTTTTTCATCAAAAAAGGTCTTCAAAAATGGATTTTCCCAGTGGGGGGTACACGAGTTGCATTTGGGCCCTTCGCTTCTGTTGGGGATACTGATGACGACATTTGTGGCCGTGACTGGGAGGGCGAGGAGGTAAGACTGCTGGAGCGGTTGCATTAACCCCTGAAGAAAAGTTGGCGACGTGTTTGTTTCGAGATTCAAGGGCCCCACCCCGCGATGCAGGCCCGACGGCCGCAATGGATCCGCTGGGATGCGTGTTGTGCCCCGCACTGGAAAGGGCACCCTTTTCCCCGTACCCCACCTCAGTCCCCCCCTCCTTTTTGCTTTCCATGGAATTTCGTCCTGTTCAGAAAAATAAAATTTGAGAAGGTTGGAAGAGTTTTGGGAAATCTCTTTTAAAAGACGGCAAATCACAGTTATTCTCAAATCCCCAAATAAAACAAAAAGTGGATTTAAATTTAATGCAAGGGGTTTCAAAAGCTGGCCCGGCCAAATGAAAAACACACGATTGAAATGATTCTGATAATAAAAGGTATTTTTTTTTGGCATTCAACTGTGGGGATACAAAAGTTGCTGATTCAAATTTTAAATGCAAAATTGATTATCAACAAAGTTGCTGACAAAAAATGAAAAAAAAAAACCCCGTTTGAAATGTATAGTATAATAAAGTTTTTTGGCACCTTTTCAATCTGTGGTGAACAAAATTTGTATTTTAAATTTAATGCAAGGTGGGTAATCAAAAAAGCTGGGCTGGGCAAAATTGAAAAAGAAACCCATCTGAAATATATATGATAATAAAGGGATTTTGCCCTAACAAAAAAGACCTGCAGTTATGAAAAAATCGGATCCTAATTAAGGCAAGCAATGTCAACAAGTTTTGGCTGTACAATACCGTATTCTTTATAGGCTTTTGGGGTTTGCCCCTGGGGCCCCCCCCCCCCTCGCCCATGTTTTCGCGGTAGAGCTCCTTTAAAATTCTCTGCCTAACTACTAAAATTGCAAATCTTGATCTAATAAGTTTAAGGACAAGCAAAAAATAACGGGTTTTGAAAAAAAATGAATAATTTCGCTGATTGTTGCTGGTGTTTGGACAGAGGGAGGGCGCACGTCCATGCTATGACGCTGAAACATGACATGAAAAGGAAGGGTGTTCTAGTAAAACGGGGTTGTGATTTTTTCCCGCCAATCGCAACCATACACATCCAGTATGACTGCACACACCCTCTCACCCCGCTCTATTCTGTAAGTGATTTTTGGCCACCAAAAGAATTAACGCGAAAATGGCGCGATTTAAAAAGATTTGCACAGATTTTTAACTAAATTATCGCGTGATCGACAAAATCATCAACGTAAATACTGCCCATTTAATTTGTCGATAAAAATCGCTCAAAACTTGCCAAAGTCTTTAATTTTCAATTATTTTACAAATTTGGTTGTAGTGGTGTCACTCAGCATTTTGTTGGACCTTTTTGTACCCTTTAATTCTATCGTTTTTTTTATGTTACTTAATAAAAGTATTAAACTTTTATGGGATGTTTCTTCCATTTTTTGTATATTGATTTTTAAAAAGGGGTTTCCTTTGTCATTTAAGGGGGCGCTTACTTCTTTCAGTCCAGCACTCATATGAATTTTCCTGGGCTTTTCTTTTTTTGTTAATTGTCTTCATAAATTGCTTGTTAAAAACAGGGCTGTGGAGTCGGAGCCCATTTTGCAGGAGTCGGAGTCATCATAAAAGGGACCGACTCCGACTCCCAAAATATATAATAAAGTTGGTCCAGTTAGTTCGATGCAAAGAGCAAGAGGCATTGGCATTGGTGCTACTGCTCTCATATCTTCAGCCTCATCACATGAGGAGTGTAATTGATGACATGGAGCAGGCAAAGCGCTGCCCCAGGGGAAAAGATACCGATCCCATGACAAACAAATTTCAGCAAAATTTTTCAACTGCTTTCAAAGAAGTAGAAGAGTTCAACCATTCATCAAAACTGACTGTGGTTGAGGCAATTCCTTTATACCCTGACATTGTTAGGGATGTTGCCCCTGTGGTCACCGCTTTCCCCCAACCCAAGTTAGTGTAGAGAGGCCATTCTCTAGCCTGGAAATAATGATATCAGGCATGAGGTCATGTATGCAGGATCTGATGGAGGCGATACTATTTCTCAGAACAAATTCAGAGACTACACAAATGTTACTGTAGTGTTTTGCATATTTACAATTTTTTTGTGTTCTAAAGTCATACCCAATAAATATATTTTACACTGACAAGCAAAATGGTAACAATGTTTTGAATTTGTGACTTTCAGGCTCCAAATCTCTACATCCTCTACAACTTTGTACATGAGGCTACTGTAATTTTATGTACAGTCATCTTACCTATCTTATACATAAATGTGACTTGCAAGTATTCAGCATCTGCTTAGTTCTGCAGATTCTTTCCTGTAACTGCATTGTTACTGTTTTGATACTAAAAATCAAAATGTTAATTTCTATTATTTTGTTCGTATTTGGGAAATCCACCTTTTGGTTTTCAGCTCTGCCTGAATCCTTCTGGGCTCTGAATCAGATTCAAGCACATCTTGACTAAAATCTGATCCCAGATCTCTTCAATACATTCCCAATGTTGGTGCAGACTGGACTTGGATACAAATACAGCTTTTTCTTCAACTCTACCCAAAAGTGTTCAAAAGATCAAAACATTTGTCAGTGTCTGTTCTACCTAAATAGCTTGATTATTGTACCATAAGGTGATAAGCAGCCTGATGTTACTATTTTACTCCAGGAAAGTTATCACTTAAACATGTGCCGTGTATGAGGGAGTCAGGAGTCGGAGGTTTGGGAAATTGAGGAGTCTGAATCGGGGCTTTGGGTTGCCGACTCCACAGCCCTGGTTAAAAACAAAGAAATTAATAAAATGACAGACTTGCAATAAATATTAAACTGATACAACAATGCAAAATACCAATATAGGCAGTCCCTGGGTTATGAACAGGATAGGGACTGTAGATTTGTTCTTAAGTTGAATTTGTATGCAAGTCAAAACAGGTATATTGGGGGGCGTGTCTTACCATGTGAGAAGCAGGACGTGCTGAGCAGGAGCTCCTCCGGAGAAATAGCGATTACCGAGGCTAGAGACACTCAAAATGGGCAGAAATAAGAACAAAAAGCCTCCAACGGCCGCCGGATCAGACCAGAACCGGGGGCCTTTTTTATTCAAAAATTTTTTTTCGCCCCTCTGCAGCAGTTAGGAGAGGGCGACCCTCCTTCCCGCGCTTCAAGCGCCCGCGCCATCTTGCCGCGCGCCCCAGATTGGACCAAACGCCCCCACGAGCTTCCCGCGGCAGCCCCATAAAGCTGCACTACAAGGGAGGATCGTCTCCGGGGCCGGGACCACAGCGGACCACCCGGCTGGGAATGAGGCGGACCCCGCCGGCTCCCAAGCAAAGCGCGCCGGACCCACGGAACCCGCTCCCAGGGGAGGAGATGACTTCCGGCCCGAGCGATGGCCCCGAGAGATCTCACCACCAGGTGAGAGGGGAGCCGGGCGATCCCCCGCTGTGACTCACCCCGAGGTCACTCCAGCAGGGAACGGGGAGCTGGCACCCTACCGCAGCGGACAGGAGCCGCGGCCCCTTCTAACGTCAGAGACTGTCCTCCCGCCATGCAGACGGATCATGGGGGGCACTCTTCATTAAACACCTCCCATAACTGGGCGCAGAGATCCCCCAAAAATGCGGCCAAAGGGATCTGGATACCGGGCCCTGGGGCCACTGAGCAACGGGCCTTGCAGGGCCGCTCCGGCACTCACGGGAGGACAGGAGGCCGGGTTTTTGCCCCCCTTGGGGGAAACTCGGGCCTCGGGTCCTCGGGCAGAGGAGAGATTTTCTGAATATAGCCCATCTACTGACCCGGGGACTTTGAGCTGCCGCAGACAGGCACTAAACCGACGGGCCGTTCGGCTTCAGGGGTCCTGAGAGGCCCTGAGGGGACTCTACCACCACTCAGAGGCTGTCGTGCTCCTCTGAGGCAACCCACCTTACTGACCCAATTGGATGACCTATCCGCATCCCCAGCCCCTTAATGATGAGAAAAGAGAGCTTGGAAAGTCTGAGGGGGGCCGCTGCGGTTTGGGTGGGTGGCGGGGCCACGTAGGCGAGGTTAAGGGGCCCGGGCTCCCAGCTGTCGGTCCCTGATAATAGGGCCTCCCTGCCTTTCTGACCCCGGAGGCCCCCCCCGGGCGACACCCCCTCCAGGAGACAGCCCAAGCCGAGATGCTATAAACATGGGCCCCACCCCAACCACATCCTGGGGCGCCATCCCCCGCATCGAGAGGACACCTGTGATCCCTTCCTCCTCTTCAGGGGCCCCTTTGGGAGGCATTCCTCCTCCCAGATGCCATCTCTGCCCCCCCTGGGGTTTGCAGTTCACACCTTGGCGGCGCACCCAGAGGTCCGTGCTCTCCTCTCCTTCTGCCGTCAAAACGGGATCTCCTCTGTTAGCGAGGGAGATGCAGCAATCCTGGAGACAGGAGTTACGCCCGTGCAATCTAACGTCGCAGACCTTCAAGCCCGATTCCGCCAGCTCAAAAAAAGATCAAGAGTCGACGAATACCCTGGTTTCCTCGCTGCAGGAACAAGCCAAGCAACAACTTCAGCTCTCCTCTCATTTGGACGACCTGGAGAATCGGAGTCGCCGTAACAATGTCAGGCTACGGGGCTTACCTGAATCTGAAAAAACCGGCGAGCTTACTACCACTCAAAACCCAAAATTGTTTAACTATATCCTGGGGCCCCCGAAGAGACCTTAATTGAATTTGATAGGGCCATAGAGCACTTCGTCCGCAAGTGGGGACCCCCCGCCCGCGAGAGCCCATCTGGCAGGATCCAAACCGCTTCATTGTTAAGGAAGAATTGATGCGAAAAAGCCCGACTTATGCAGAACATTGAGTTCGGGGGCCCTACACCCGAGTTTTTTTCCCCTGATTTGTCGCGACGCAACCTGCGTATGAGGGCGGCTCAAACCCCTCCTTTCGCCCTCCCAAGCCAGAAACAACAGTACAGGTGGGGATTCCCCTTCTCACTCCAAGGTTACTCACAAGGGAGGAATCCTCCCCTTTCCCGCACCATTGGGGAAACTTGCCCTCTTTTTGCCCCCTCCTTGGATTTACCAGAGGTGGCGCTCCCGGGACTGGACTCACAATTTCCGTGGACCCGCCTGCTGTCCCTCCGCATCTGCAGGACAATCAGGGGTTTTGCGTACCCAGCTAATTACCTCGCTGCCCCAGAGATCCCGTCGCCGACGAGGTAGTGCGGACAGCCCACCACCAAGGAGCAGGCCACACCGTTGAGGATCTACCCGCTGCTGATCCGGGACTTTCTCTAGGATGGGTCTAATCCTAGCCAGGTTTAATCTCACTAGTGTAATGTTTTCACCCTTTTCCTGGAAAAAACTTCCATACCACCACTCTTTTCGCACACCTCTTCTTCGCCTAAACCTGATGTCTTTTTGCCAATATATGATTTTTTTCTGCCTCAATCTGATGATTTTCCCCCATTGGCATTTTGCTTAATCTGCTGGTCCTAGCCTCGGCTGGGGGTGACTCCCCCGGGCCCCCCCCCCCCCATGCGGTCAGGCTCTTTCTTGCCCGGTTCCGCGAGCCCACATTGGGACTCTAGCGGGCTTGGGGACTTTTGGGGGGGGGGGGTCGAGGGGGTTCTCCCCTCCCGAATACCTCTTCAAGTGCCTCCGGAGGAAGCGTTTCTGCGCTCTTTCCCTTTGCGACAATGCAACCCTCTTGCTCTCCCTTTGGCCCTTTCCCTGTCTTTTTCTCTTTTGCTCTTACTATGGCGAAACCCCCGTGTAGACCTGGCCCCAGGGGTTACCCGCTGGGCTCTTGCAGTTAGATATCTGCGCTTATTAGTTGCTTGGCCTCTATTAGGCGGTTTTCCTTTTATTATGTGTTGTTTACTAGTTGTTTGATTTTGGCTTGCTGGCTGGCTCAATGGAACACTGCACTTTTTGACTATGGGGGGAGGTGCACACAATCCACCACCTGGAACTCGACATGACGATTATTCGTCTCACGTCCCTTAACGTGAAGGGATTTAACTCCCCAGAAAAACGCTCTCAGGTCCTATATCATCTCCACAAGCAGAAGTCACATATTGTTTTCCTCCAAAAGACCCACCTCCTCTCCTCACATATCCAGTCCTATCACAATAGGTACTTCCCTGCCTGGTGCCACAACAGTAGCTCTGATATATGCGCATTTTTCTTCCATAAAACACTACCTGTCACGATTATAGACTCCTATCGGGACGCTGACGCTAGGGTCCTGTTTGTGAAAATTGCCCTACAAGGGCAGGTTTACACACTAGCAAACATATACACGCCTAACACGGGGCAATTGTCATTCCTGTCTAAGACGCTGGAAGCCCTTCTGAACTTTGCCCAGGGTCAGATAATACTGGGGGGCGACTTGAATTTGGCGCTGAATCCCACATTGGACACCTCCCTAGGCCGGTCGTCGGTGCCTTTCCACACCCTAAATAGAATTAAAAAGCTACTGCATGATATGCAGGTTAGTCGACGCGTGGCGGATAATGCACCCGCAAGATCGAGACTACACGTTCTATTCCTTCCCGCACAACTCCTATACACGTATCGATTATTTTCTTCCACAGCACTCCCTTCTCCGTTGTGTGGTGTCAACCTCTATAGGCAGCATCCTTCACTCCGACCATGCCCCAATTCACTGTGACCTGGTCCTTCCGCACCATACCAAGCAAGCTTTTTCATGGAGACTGAACGAAACACTCGTCAGATTCTCTTTGCCTGCGAGATCTGCAGCACACAACGGATACCTTCCTTTCCGCCCACCTGAACGACCCTACTCCCCCTCAAATTCAATGGGAGGCACTGAAGTGCACCCTTAGAGGGGTGCTGATTAAGCACGGCTCCCGCTAAAGAGGGAGGCTGCGGCCAAGCTTCGGGGCCTTTGGCACAGCTTACCTCTCTTGAAAGGCCCATAAGGCAAAGAGGTCCCGGAAACAGATCTGAGGGCGGTCGTTCAGACTGTCACGACATCCTGCAGCTCATGGAGCATAGGCACAAAAGGTATAGACAAATTTGCCCAGCTCATTCTACACCTGGTGCAAAAAAGCCGGGGAGGTTTCTGGCCCGTGCACTAAGGATAGGAGGCCGCCTTATTCGTCCCCCATATCAAAACCTCGTCGGGGGGGTTGCCTACTTAACGGATGACATCCTAAAAGTTTTTCAACGAATACTACTCCCAACTCTATAACCTCCCTTCGAGGATTCACAGGCAAAACCCCCTACAGTCCTATCTACCAGAACTTCCCTCCCTCCCCCCCCGAAGGGACTCTCTCGCCTCTCTGGAGGGCCGTTCACTGAAAGGAGCTGACTGCAGCGATAAAAGCGCTGCCCTCAGGCAAAAGCCCGGGGCCGATGGGGTAAACAGCACTGTTTTACAAAACACTCCAGCCGGAACTAAACTCTTCCCCCTTTTCGGGCGTTCAATGCTGCCCTCTGAGGGATCCGCCTTTGATCCAGCTTTTCGGAGGGCCATATCGTGGTTTAAACCCAAAGGAGGGTAAGGATCCCTCGCGATGGCCAGAATTATCGCCCTATCTCCCTGATTAACTCGGATGCTAAGCTCTTTGCTAAGTTATTGGCGATTAGGATCAGCCCGCTTCTCGACAGCCCTTGCCACCCGGACCAGGTGGGCTTCATCCCCTCCAGGAAGGCGAGAGACAACACACTGAAGACATTCTCACTGATCCACCAGTACGCTCCCCAACATCCAGTGCCTTCTCCTGTTTATTGGACCTGAGAAGGCTTCGACAGGGTTGGTGGCCTTTCTTAAAGGCGTACTGAAGGCAATGGGTCTGGGCCCGTTATGAAGGGAAGTGATGGCCCTGTATGACTCTCCCCAACACAGGTGCGAGTTAATGGGGTCTTGTCGGCTCCCCTATCCATCAGAAATGGCACCAGGCAGGATGTCCTCTCTCTTTCCCCTACTTACGTTCTGGCTATGGAACACCTTCTACAGGCACTGGGGGAATGACCCCTAGAGTTCAGGGATACAGATAGAGACGCTCCTTCAAAATGCCTCGGCCTTTGCTGACGACCTGCTTTTAAAATCTCGGTAACCCACCTCCTTCTCTTCCTGCGGCCCTGGAAGTATTGGAAGAATATAGCCGATATAGCAATCATAAAATAAACATGGCAAAGAGCCTCCGCTATGGGCTTCCATATTCCGCGAGCCGATCTATCCTCTCTGAAGGCTGCTTTTTCCCCTCTCCTGGGAAGATTCTTCCTTTAGGTAATCTGGGGGGTTCACGTGCCCTCGAATCCAGAAGAATTTTCGACCTGAATTTTGTCCCTGAACTCTAGATTTCGACAGGACCTTCTGAAGTGGATAGGAAGGAATTTCTCCTGGCTGGGGCGTATTAAAAATTTTAAAAGAATGAACATCTTTCCCAGATTTTTGTATCTGTTCCAGGCGATTCCTATCCTACTCCCGAGAATCCTTCTTCAAAGACCTTCGTAAAACAGTGGCTCAGTTTGTATGGGCAGGAGGCAGACCCAGAATAGCGGTGTCCACATTGATCAGGCCCAAGGCGGAGGGGGGGTCTTGCACTGCCAGACTTCCAGGCCTACTTTCTGGCTGCGGTAGCAGTAAGACTTTGGATGGTTTCAAGGACGCACCCAGCAAACTCTGGGACTTCTTAGAATCTGCAGTATGGGGCCCCTACCGCAGCCTTCCTTGGTTGCCACCTTTATTGCTAACAAAGACAGCTAGTGCAGATCCCGCTGATTGCCCAGACTTCGGTCCTTGCTCTTAGGTCCTACGCAGTGAGCAGAGGCCTGTTTACAGCAGGCGCCCATGTACCCCGATCTTGGGCAATCCCAAAGTTCCCTGCCCACCTCGCTACAGCCCTAGCTCGGATGATGGGTCTGGGGCTGCTTCCCATCCTCGACCGGGTTATTGCCTCGAACCTTTGAGGGACTATGAAGCTTTGTGTCCCGATGACACCAACCTTGGGGACTGGCGAGACTTCACTATTTCCAGCTGGGTAGTTATATTCTAAGTGGAAAACTCCTTTGTAGTGCATAGGCCAAATTACCACCTTTGAGTTGTGGTGCCTTGGAAATATTCGGAAAAAAGGACCCTATCAGCCTAACAGACTTTTTGCTCAGATCTCGCCAATCTGTTAAACTTCCTTTGCAGCTGAGTTGGGAGGGGGAGAATGACAGAAAACTTTCGACGATATTGGTCCAAGGGTTTCAGTTGGCTCATAAATCCTCGATATCTTCCAGGGCCCACGAACTAAATTAAAAATCATCACTAGATGGTATCGAGTCAGCACTGCTTATGCTTTCTCCCCCTCCAATTCGCAGTGTGTTGGAGATGTAGGGGTGAGAGAGGAACCATGTCCCATATTTGGTGGGGTTGCCAGTCCCTCCAGCCTTTTGGGGGAGGGGTGATTCGTGCAATTTACCAAATCACAGGGGTCACGCTCCAAAAGACCCTACGACTCTGCTTTTGTTTGACATCCCCTGCCGTTCCTCCTTAAGTCCCATCTTCTGACATTCCTACTCCTCGCGGCCAAGGGAAGTTTTCCAAGACTCTGGCTCTCCACAGTACCCCCACCCGTGATGATTGGATCCGGAGGTGCATGTTCTCCACGTCTGGAGTTCAGAAGTTTTACTCTCCAACACGACATAGCCAATATTTGGTATTTGGGAGGACTGGATTGTCTTTTGCGGGTCAGAATCTTATTCGACCGTCCTTGAGGGCTCGGACCCATCTGACAGAGGGGGTTTGAGGAGAAGAGATGAGAGGAGAGGAGAGGTTGACGGGCAGCGTTGCCCCCTCTCAATCTTTCGCCTGCTGGGAGAAACGAGTGCAGTTGACGAGCCAGCCACCCAGCCTGTTCTTTCTTTACCTTTCGGTTTATTTTTCACCTAAACATCAAGAAGTTAATACTCGAGGTCATTTCAGTGCATTGCCAAATACATAATGTTTGTTGTGACTTAGAACGCTAGCTAACCAGCTACCACTTTTTTATTTTTAAATGTATGATATTTTCTGCGTAAACTTTAAAAACACATCATAATTTTAGCAATGTCGCTTCTAATGTTGAAAAAGCATGTCTCATATCGACAACCCTTATTTTTCTCTTCGCAACTTTATTCTGTATCTGCCGTGATTTTGTCTATTGTGAGCTTTCTGCAATGCTTGACTCGTGTAACTTTATACCATGTTCAATAAATACGGTTGAATTTGAAAAAAACAAAAAGCAGGTATATTTATTAAATATAACTCCAGCACAAAGGTTTTTTTTTGGTTTTGGATGGGGAAGGGAAGGGTTTTTAAATCCGTTTTGCCGTCCCTGCCCCTGTGAAGAAGATTTCACTCATTTTGAACTTATATGCTGCTGTGGCAGGCTGGAACTTGTTGTTCCACAGCTACTATCTGCTGTGGAACATGGAACTACAAGTGCCAGCACGCCACATAAGTGTCGGTTTATAACTAGTGGAAAGATGTAAGTCGGAACCTTGTAAGTTGGGGATTGTCTGTATATGTAATTTATATTAATAATGATACATTAGATTGTGCCTCTTATTTAGACCTGGCTGATTTCTCGTGGGAAGTCAAATATCCACCAGAACTCATGACTTAGCAGTTTTTGTGTAAATCACCACTTCAAGTTACTTTTTAACTCCAGAAAAAAAAATCTGTTGCCATCAGAGATAAAAAGGCTGGGAGAAAGGATAGAAACCAAGGTAGGTGATTAATGCTATTTATTGAAAAATTCCTTTAACAGTTGTAGAATATATCCCATAAGTACACACAAATGGAACAATAAAGTCAGCTCTAGCACATTGTGCTGAGAAGATATTTGTAAAATCACAGCACTCACCTCCCAAAGGAATAATTGGGAAAATGGACTTTCTACTACAATAGCTTCAAAATTATTTTCTGTATGTGTGTAAGGTATGTTGCAAGAATGATGACAGTTACACAATGAAAGTTACATCTAGCCCATTTTACACAGGAAAGTTCTGCAAAATCACGGCACAATTATCATTACAGGGCTCATCAATGTACTTTTCCCCATGGTAAGTCTGATTCCAGCCAGTTGTAAATAATAGGTGCCTAAATTAGTAAAACCATGGGAAATGACTTTCCACAGGAAATTTAGTCCACCATGTTCTGTAAGAAAGTGTTTTGCTTTCTAGTTAAGGCATGAACGTGCAGAGCTTTCTCGAATTTAAAGGGTCAATGCACGTGTTCCTTGCCATGACCAGTTGCTGAAAACAATGACTTGACACTGCAATTCTGTGCTTTTCTTTTGAATATGTCTCAGCTGTTGCTATCTATTCATGTGTATGCAATTTACCAATGGAAGCAATTCTGTTACTTATTAATTAGATGTACATGGCTTATGTCTGTCGAAGAGCTTAAGGATCAAAATCATGTTCAAAGTTTGTGTTTTGATATAGAAAACGGCACTCGGATATTCTATGAATATGGCATTTGAAGATCGTGTATTTCCCTTACATTCCTGTTAGCAGTACAATGTTCAGGATTTCTCCACCATGAGGGGTGACAGGGCAGATAGAATTTTTCATGAATCAAATATATTATACATTGGATTCAGAGACTGTACTCTCGTGTTTTTGTTTTTTTTGTTCTATCAGACATCCTTAAGATAACTGCCTATGTACACTACCGTTCAAAAGTTTAGGGTCACTTAGAAATTTCCTTATTTTTGAAAGAAAAGCACAGTTTTTTTCAATTAAGCTAACATTAAATGAATCAGAAATATACTCTATACATTGTTAATGTGGTAAATGACTATTCTAGCTGCAAACATCTGGTTGTTAATGCAATATCTACATAGGTGTATAGAGGCCCGTTTCCACCATCACTCCAGTGTTGTAATGGTACATTGTTTGCGCTAACTGTGTAAGAAAGCTATTTGATATTTTGAACACCCTTGAAAACCCTTGTGCAAGTATGTTAGCACAGCTGAAAACAGTTTTGCTAATTAGAGAAGCTGTAAAACTGACCTTCCTTTGAGCTAGTTGAGAACCTGGAGCATTACATTTGTTGGTTCGATTAAGCTCGCAAAAAGGCCAGAAAAAGAACTCTCATGTGAAACTCGACAGTCTTTTCTTGTGCTGAGAGATCAAGGCTATTCCATGCAAGAAATTGCCAAGAAACTGAAGATTTCCTACAACAGTGTGTACTACTCCCTTCAGAGGAGAGCACAAACAGGCTCTAACCAGAGTAGAAAAGTGAGAGGCCCCGCTGCACAACTGAGCAACAAGACAAGTACATTAGAGTCTCTAGTTTCAGAAATCGACGCCTCACAAGGTCCTCAACTGGCAGCTTCATTAAATAGTACCCGCAAAACGCCAGTGTCAACATCTACCGTGAACAGGCGACTCCGGGATGCTGGCCTTCAGGGCAGAGTGGGAAAGAAAAAGCCATATCGGAGACTGGCTAATAAAAGGAAAAAGATTAATATGGGCTAAAGAACACAGACATAGGACAGAGGAAGATTGGAAAAAAGTGTTATGGACAGACGAATCCAAGTTTGAGGTGTTTGAAGCACACAGAAGAACATTTGGGAGATGCAGAACTGAAAAGATGCTGGAAGAGTGCCTGATGCCATCTGTCAAGCATGGTGGAGTTATCGTGATAGTCTGGGGTTGCTTTGGTGCTGGTAAAGTGGGAGATTTGTACAAGGTAAAAGCCTTCCTTATTCAAAATCCCGATCACTCAATTTTGCAACGCCATGCCATACCCTATGGACAGCGCTTGATTGGAGTCAATTTCATCCTGCAACAGGACAATGACCAAAAGCACACCTCCAAATTATGCAAGAATTATTTAGGGAAGAAGCACGCAGCTGGTATTCTATCTGTAATGGAGTGGCCAGCGCAGTCACCAGATCTCAACCCCATTGAGCTGTTGTAGGAGCAGCTTGACCGTATGGTACGCAAAAAGTGCCCATCAAGCCAATCCAACTTGTGGGAGGGGCTTCTGGAAGCATGGGGTGAAATTTCTCCAGATTCCCTCAGCAAATTAATAGCTAGAATGCCGAAGGTCTGCAATGCTGGAATTGCTACAAAGGGAGCATTCTTTGACAAAGCAAAGTTTGAAGTAGAAAATTATTATTTCAAATAAAAATCATTATTTCTAACCTTCTCAATATCTGGACTATATTTCTATTCATTTTGCAACTCATTTGATAAATAAAAGTATGAGTTTTCAGGGAAAACACAAAATTGTCTGGGTGACCCCAAACTTTTGAACCGTAGTGTACCTCTAACATATACAGAGAATAACCTTTATTCTTATGGTGAGGAATATGATTGCTTCCCCTATTTACCTGCTGCACGCTGTATTTATTATGGCTAATTCCCTAAAGGGATATTCCAGTATACAAAACTTGACTGGTATTGGTTAAGGGGGACATATATGAACGGGGCTATACCAGAAGTCTGATGTATTTTCAGCCAGACATCTAGCGCAGCCCTGTTCACGATAGTTTTAAATGTCCTCCACGCCAATATCAGGGACATTACATAGCGCAAGCAGCACTTTGTAATGCGGCTAATTTGGGGGGGGGGGGCGTACGAGAGGTGGGGCGCGCTAGAACCATAGGAAGTTACATATATATGGCTTCGCTACAGCAATTCGAGGCGCATTACTGCTGGAACAGGTATACCACTTTCAAAGTGCTATACCTGAGCCAGAAATGTCATCTTAGCGCTAAAATGCGCCTGATTTATGAACCCGCTCTACAGCGGGTTATAAATCAGGCGCATTTTAGGCTATTATTATGTGCATGAAACACCAAATTTCATATATGCCGCCCTATTTTCAGTACTTTCCCACATAATTACTTACCAATTACTTTGCATGGTTTTGGGGATCGTTCTGTCTGCGGTTTGTGGATTCGCCTATCCTCCTCAACCACTGAAATGCACATCTTCCGCCAAAAAAATGGGCGGAAAATTGTGCAAATTCTGAGTTTTTAGGAACGTCAGAGGTGTAAAAATCCACCCAGTGTAGACTTCTGAGTGGATTTTCTATCAAAGTCTATGTGGATAGTTGACAGGTGTTCAGATGATTTTCAAATCCAAAAACCTATCTCAAAATTCATCGGAAAACATTGCCGTGTGGACGTACACTTACTCTGTATGTAATGGCCCTACAGCCCATTTGTCTTTATTTGGCATCGGTGTGTGTTTTGCACGTGCACAGCAGTTTTGCTCTCTGTATCCTTGGTTACTGCTGTGAGAAAATCCGTTTTCTAAGCAGGGTTTTGCGGCTCTCATTGTCTGTCTGTCATGTACTTTTAATTAATAATCTCAGCTGTAGGATATTGGCTGCACAATGTTGGCACTCAGTATATGTCTGTCCAGTGGTTCAACACCTTGTGTGTGTGTGTGGTGTATATTATATAATATATATATATAAATATATATAAAATATATATGCACATCACACACACACAACACACACACACATATACACCACACACAGTAAGCACCCACATAGTCATTGGATGCCTTCCTGGACCGTCTGGGATCGCCACTTTTGGTTAAGCGGGCTGGCACTCCAACATATGTCACTTCAACACCGGGCTTCTCTTTTGAAACTGGCCTCAACCAGCTTTATTATCTCTCAGGCACAGGTTACATGAAACCTAACAAAAAAAAAACAAAAAACAAAGCCACTAGCTATACAGGTAGAGTCCCGCTCTATCGTGGCCTGGACCTAGTGTCTAACAGCACCAGTACTGTACTCCCATCGTACAGTAAAAGGCTCTTCTCAAGCCTTGCGGGGTAAGAGAGAGTCCTCAGCTCCAAGCAGCCGACCACACCTCCAGATCACCTGCAGTACCAGGCTTTTTATAGGCCTCCAGGGACCTGCAGAAAGCCTGTCCCGGAACACGAGGAGTGACTGAAACAGCCACACTACCTATAGACAGCTGCCAACTGCTTACTGTGGCTGACAACATACACAAATGGCTCCTACCCCACCAAGGACAGGCAAGCTTGGTGGCTTGTTGCTTGCCAGCATCCTGCTTTACTCCACCTAGTGGCAGAAACATGCAGGCACCTAAGGTCGTACTGCCACATATCCCCCCCTCCCCCCACTTTGATAAAGGCTGTAGTTTTTTTTTCCACCTTGCACAACCTCCCTTCATGGTAAAAAAACTTCTACACAAGGGAGCCATCTTGCACAATTTTGTTTTCGCTCGGTTTCTCTGGGGAAGCCCCCCACTTTTCTCAGGGAATATACTTTTCCCCCCACCACTTCCATAACACTGGAGACCTACATCCCATTTCTTGCTGGACAGCACCAGAGTTATCTATATACTCGGCCCTTACCACATTCTCCTGGATACCTATCGCTAAGGCCAACATCCCCTCTACATCTTCAGAGCCGGGGACAAAATTGTCCAGATACAGCTCAGTTGTGGGCTCATACCATGTACTCACCCCACAATGGGCAACAGACAGTTTATAGCCACTTACTACAGGTGGCACAAGCCATGCACACCCTACAACCATTCCCCAAAGGAGAATTCTCAGGATTCCTGCTAGTTAATCCAAATTTAGTAACCAGTACATTCACACCCTTGATATCAATGCCATCATACCTAGCAGCCGAGCCATTCCATTCCTTGGCTGTCTTCTTCCACACACAGACTACATTTTCAGCGTTCCCACTGGGCAGTGTGCTTACCTTTTTGGGACCCACAGAGGAAAAGGAACCCTGGTTGCACCCACCAATCATACTAGCTTCACAGGAAGCTGTAATGACAGCACATCTATCAGGGGTGATATCCACCATGACCCATAGGGTCGCACTTGAGTCCCAACCTGCTACCTCTGTGCCTGCTGGATTACAATAAGACCCAAACTTCTCTTCATCACTAGGCTTCTGGTCCTCACTGACCATCTCTATATAAAACTTGTCAGTTACCATAACATTACCAGGTGTTACACTGGTGTCAGAGGACACATTCCCCTGTTAACACCTCTGCTTACTGGATGTGTCTAGCAGCTCACTTTTTCCAACCCAAAGTGCAGATGCTTCACCATTTTTGTACATGGTTACTATATTAGAACTCCATTGTGTCTGACAGGATCACTACTGTATTCTACATGATATCAAGCTCACCCAGTCCGCTGGAATCAAAGGTGTTCACGTTTACACCTGACACTTCACACATAGTGGCAGGGCATCCATTTCTACGATGCTCCCAATCATACTTTAACCCCTTAACGACCTTGGACGTATGGATACGTCCTGTGGATCGCGCGAACTCTAAAGCAGAGTTCTCGCGATCAGCGCGGGGATGTCAGCTGTATATTACAGCTGACATCCCGCAGCGTCGGCCCCGACCCGCGATCACTCCGGGGGGAGGGGGGGGGTTAACCTCTTAATTATCGCGATAATTATCGCGGGTCGCAATAACTAAGAGACGCAGGAGGAGATCGCTCCTCCTGCGTCTCTGTCTGCGACAGCAACTGCACGGATCGCTCGATCCGTGCAGCTCCTGCCTTCTGACAGACAGCACGGAGGGCATAGAATCCCTTTTCCGGGTTGTCTGTGACGTCACGTTTGCCCCGGCCGTGCCCTGGGGGCATGGCCCGGCATCGTGACTGACATTTGTCATAAGGAACCAGTGCACAGCAACAAGCTGTGCATTTGATTCCTATTGAATGAGAGATCTAAAGATCTCTCATTCAAATCCCCTATGGGGAAAAGTAAAATAAAAATGTGAAAAAGCAAAAAAAATTTAAAAAAAAGTGAACAACATGTAAAACACAAAAAACGAAAAATAAAATAAAAACACGTAAAAACCGCCCTTTTCCCCTTTACAAACCCAATCGCCCCAAAAAAAGATCAAAAATAAATAAAGTACCCGTATTTGGTATCGCCGAATTTATGAAATAAAAATGTCAAAAAAGCGCATGAATCCAACTAACAGATAAAAAGTACACTTCCCGCCGCAAAAAAAATGCCCCTCACTGACGTCCGTAGTGTTAGTTCAAAAAAGTTATTGTCGCACAAAATGGCGCCGAGGCGCAAATTTCAAAAAAAAAGAAAATGTTTTGAATTTTTACGGGTACCAAAAAAAAAACGAAACCCTAAAATGTTTGTATTGCCGATGCTAAAAACCTGAAAATACAGATAACACAAATTTAACCAAAAGGGATTAAAAACGCCGAAAAAAGCAAAACCCCCCCCCAAACATGGCGAAAAAAATTTTTTTTTTCCAAAAATTTTTGCCCTACTTAAAAATTTTTTTTGCGGTTTTCCCATATATTCTATAGAAAATAGTGAATACACCATTAGAAAGTACACTTGTCCCGAAAATAAAGCCCTCATGTGTTATTAGGGGGGAAAAAAAAAAAAGTTAGGGCTTTCAAAAGGGGGAGGGGGGAAAAAAAACGAACGCTCCCCAAAAAAAAAAAAAATGCGGTCCTTAAAGGGGTTAAAGGGGGAGTGGGATTTTTGCAGCCCAACGGGTTTTTGATTTTTTAGCCCCTGCATTGCAATTTTGGTTTTTTTAAAACTTTTGGCCTTTTTTTTGGTGAAAATAACTTTTTTTGCAGCCGGCATTTTAAGTTTGAATAAGCAACCTTTTAGCCACCGCAGTGTGTTTGATGGTGCAAAAAAATCCCTTTTTAAAAAAAAAAAATCCGAATTTTTTTTTAAAAAGCTGAAAGCACTGGTGGGCCCTATTTTTTTTTCAATAGCCACGTCGAAAAAATTCTGATAGAAACATTTTCTACAACGTTCTCTTTTTTGTCATTGCTGCAAAAAACACAATTTCTCCATCCTGGAACTTCTGAATGTTTTTTTTTTGGGCTTGTTAAAACCTTTTGGGCGAGATAAGTACTTGTATGAATTTTTTTGAAAATAAAATTCCCTTTGTCCAACTGGCATTTGTAAACCCTTGGGGGACTAAAAGGAGGAACACTTATTTTTTTTTTGGGTTTTTCCACCAGCCGCTTTTTCACAGTATTCGCAAAAACATTTCAGTTTCTAACCCCTAGTTGGCTGTGGGAAATTAGGGGGGTTTAAGAATACTTGATTTGGGCCGTCTTTTAATAAAGAAAAAAACATTCCATTCTTTCTTAAATTTTTATCTTTCGAACATGGAGCGAAAATCAGGGGGTAAGCGAGCAAAGAGGGGTGGTAGGAGGTAAGCGAGAGAAGGTCCCTTCCATGCGGCACAACACGCAAGCCAGCAAATTTGTCTTGCAAGGCCCCAGGCCTGTCATCGCTGGGTCTTGGCCCTGTAAATCTCAGAAACGAACACCCCCAACTGTTCTTCAGTGTTAATGCAACCGATCTACAGTCTTACCTCCCCGCCCCTCCCAGTCACGGCCACAAAATCGTCACAGCATCCTCCAACAGAAGTAAGGGCGCCCAAATTCAACTCGGTACCCACCACTGGGATAATCCATTTTCGAAGACCCTGATGACAAAATTTGGTTGGGTCAAAGGCATTTCAAAGACCAAGACCCAAAGAGATGATTTTGTCTGCTCTGATGCCAGTTACTGATGCCATCAAAAAAAAAATGGAAAAAAAAAAAAAGGGGGGAAAGGGGGGGATTTTGGGAAGAATTTTTAGAAAAATACTGGGGAAGAAAAGAAAAAAAAAGGGGAAAGCAAAAAAATTTTGGAAATGGAAAAAGGGGGGAAAAGATAAGGGGGGGGTTTAAAAAAAGGGAAATAAAAAAGGGGTAAAAAAGGGGGGGAAAAAGGGATGAAAAAAAAAGGAGAAAGGGGGTTTTTTTTTTGGCAAAAAGGGGGAAACCCCCTTTTGGGAAAAAAAAGGGGAAACAAAAAAAAAAAAAAAGCGGAATAATTTTTTTAAAGGGACAAACCACTTGCCAAAAAAACCACACCATCCCGGGCACCAACCCCCCACCCTTCCCCCCCCCCCCGCCCCCCCGGTTTCCCACTCCCGCCCCTAAATCGAGGGGACCCTCCCCCCCCCTTTAAACCCCCAAACCCCGGCCCCACCCCCCTTCATTTCCCCTCCCCCCTCCGGGGCCCCCTTGGCCCCCCGGACCGGAAGGGACCCACTTCCCCCAAAACCCCCCCGGCCTGAACGGCACCCGGCCTTAAAAGGTTTTTTCCCTCGGGGGGCCTGTTCCCCCCCCAAGGCCCTTTGGCCCTTTCCCCAATACAATCCACAGGTAGCCAAAAAAAGGGCCCCCTCCCCTGGCACCACGTGTCTAAAATTTAAACCCTTGCTGACGCAAAAACCCATCTGACCAGAAATTGGACTAATAAGCACGGCCAAGGGCCTATATCTCTTGACACTCACGGGTGAGCTGGGTTGGATTCTCTGGGGGTGACGAGGGCCCCGGGGCCCGCCACGGGTTTCAAAAGCGAGGGGTGGGGCAGGGTTCTTTCCCCCAAAGGGCCCTGGTGGGATCAGGGCCCAAGAAAACCAGCCCTGTTGAAATTAATCTGCTGGAGACCGTCCACACACAGGGCAGGAGCTGTGGACTCTCTCCGGGAACGAGACCGAGCGCTGGGTGGGGGAAAAAACCTTGTCCAGGGAAGGTGCTGGGCGTAAAGCGAAATCCTGACCCCCTTTAAATTGGTAGGCTGAGCACATCCCTTTCCTGGCACATTTATGAACCTTGCGTCCCAAAATTTTTTTAAAGCGCTACCCGGGGTCTGGACTGCCTGCTGAGGAAGGCTCAAGGCTGAGTTCACACTTCCGCCATTCGACCCTCTTTTCCCCCTGGGGCGTTGCAGAGCGCTCGGCCCCCCGTCAACTCTCATTGTTGATGGGGGCCAATGCGGAATTCCCACCCTCCCCCATGCCCAGCGATTGTGGCAGCACGCAACGGGAATACGCTAAAGGTACACATGGCCTGACAACAGCGGTGCGGACCTTGGGGTTTTTTAGCCACCGAAAGTGGAGGCAGGTGAAAGAGCTCTGCACCCTCCTTCCAGTTTTGGGAAAAACCACCAAAAAGGTCAGTGGCGGACAATGCCTTGTCAATGAGCATTGTGTGATCTTATTCTGCAATATCGTTGGACACCTGAAAAAAATCAGGGGCCCGCCCCGACGGAGGAGGAACGGACACAGATGCGGACACGGGGCCTCCCCTCTCCTCAATCCACAAGGCCCGACAGTTTCACAAAATTTTAAACGGTCTTTCATTAGGCCAAAGGTTCGGGGTCCAGGGCTATGCAAGGCGGCGCCCAGCTCTCAGGGGGGTCATCTCTGAGGCAATTTGGGCTGGTTAAACGTGCCGAGGAAGCGGAGGAGAGGAGGGATTCCCAACACCGACGTTTCCGACGCCCCGCCCTTGGAAAAAGGGTTGGGGGCGATTTTTGAGGGGGGAAGGAAGATCAGTTGCTAGTGCCCCTCCGACCCAAGGGGTTGGAAAAACAAGGGGTCCATCCACATGAGTGCTGGGGTCTCCATTTCCTCCAACAGACCTCGCATTAAGGCCAACAAAATGAACATTACGGGGGGGGCCCCCCTCCGGATCCCCCCGGGACAAAACAAAACTCAGCACTTTCCTTCCACCCACCCAAATAAAGTAAAATCAGGAAAAGGGGGACCTTGCTGATTGATCAACTGGAGACATCCTTTTTCTCTGCTTTAAGTTTCGCAAATGTCATGGGGGAAAAAACGTCATGACTTGACAGCAGTAGAGCGCCAATAGCCTAGCGGCAGCAGCAGGCAAATGTGAAACCCCAAAGGGTACCTGGGCAACTTGATTTACCACCTCACCAAAGCATGAAATGCGGGCACACATAAACCACAGAACCACTTAAATCAGTGACGACATCTGCGCTCAACACCGATGTTTTTTGGATTGTTTTTTTGGGCCCAACGACTTTCGGTATCCAAAAGGGGTGAATGGGCCCGCTCGCTCGCCAAAAGCCATAGAGGGTTTCCCCAAACCCCCACGTCATATCTGAGGGGACCTTCAGCACAGCGGGGAAAATCTTACAGACAAACGCATTTCCCGGGTTTTCCACAGATAATGTTGTTTGTTGACATTCACAAGATGAACAGGCATGGGTCTCTGATGATGTTTGCCCCAATTGCTGAGGTCACCGATAAGTTGCCTCTACTTCACTTCCTCTTCAAAAAAGAAATAGTCCCCTTGAAAACGGTTTTTTAAAAAATCATTTCTCTCTGCAATTTTTTTTCTCAGTTCCAAAAAGATCATTTTGGGTGGTTTTTGCGCTGGGGAGACTGTAAAAGACACCAAGGTTTCATGACAAAACCGTATTCCTTTTACCCACTTATCTTTAAATTTTGCGCATTTTCAAAAGGTTTTGGGGGCATGTTGCTGCGAGATACAGCATAATCATGGGGCCTTTGAACAAAAAATGGGCTTTAAGTGGGATTTCTCCCTCACAATTTTTTTAAAATGGGTTTAGAAATCATTTTATAATTTTTTTTGGGTCATGCGCTTTGAAAGCAGCAATACTACGGCCTTTTGTAAAAAAAAGGGGTTTCTAACAGACATTTGTTCTTCACAATTGTCAAAATGGGTCAAGGGGGATGGGGCTGTCAAAAAAAGGAATAGGTAGGGCACTGTTAAAGGGCACATTGCAAAAAAGACTTGTTTTTTTTCAATATCTAAAAAAAAGCTAGCAATCCCGTAGTTTAAAAAAAAAAAAAAAAAAGGGAAAGACGTGGTGGGACCACATTTTTTTAAAAAAGTGTTTTTCCCAAATTAAAAATACTAAAAAACTGGCATAACAAAATAGCTGATACAAATATTCCCCCGAATTGTACAAGGCGGTACAGGAAAATTGAACAGATGTAGGTTCCCGGACAGTCTAGTCCCAAAGTCCAGTTCAACCTCCTTTTTCCGGCACATTTTTTTCTGTGGGGCAACGGTTTTAAAGGTCATACTGGGTACAGAACAGGTATGTCAATGTTCTGTTCAACTAAAATGGTGGTTCAAAAACTCCTTTTTTCCGGTACTTTTTTTAAAAACTGGGGCATGCAGGTTGGGGCTCTCTTTTGGCCCAGGACAGGGATTTCAATTCTAGTTCAAGTAAAATGTTGTTCAAATCTACTGCCTTCTGGCACTTCTTAATTTTGGGTCAGCGGGTTTTTAAGGCATGCTGTGGGGACAAACAGGGGGTAGAAAAAAATCAACACAAAACCCCCCATCACTTGGCTTTTATAACCCAAATGGGTTTCCCCTTTATTAGCACGTATCCATTTGCTGTTGGGATGTTAATTCCAGCTTTTTCCCCCCCTGTTTTGGGGGTTTGGGGTTGGGTTTCCCTCCCATAGCTTTAATGGCACGGGGATAATCTATTAGACTATCGGGAAAACGTCTTTATAATTGCCGATATCGACTATCGGAAAACCCATGACAAATCCCCGTAATCGCTCATCACAAACCCATATAACAACAAACTCCCACATATATTTTTTTAAAATTATTCCCCTCCAAATTTGTCCAGCTAAAGGGTTATCCCCAACAGTGCTCAATGCATTAGATTGATAGACCCTAGCAAACGCTTGGGATCTCATTCATTTTCCACCGGGGGGGGAAATAATTTTATGTCCTGCTTTAAAACTTAAGCTATTTCAACCCCAACGGCTTATTTTCTGACATATCTCGCCCCGTACTGCACAAAATATGGGGCAAGATATGCCCCCTCATTAATAACCACAGTTTTCTCATAGAGAACAATGATTACGTCTCCTCTCCCCGCTCGTAAATACCCAGCGGGGGAAAGAAGTGACATGTCAATTATTCACGGCATATCTGCGCCGAGAATTATGAATGTCTATGGGGCTGGCGGGCTGCCGGCCGCCCCGCCCCCACGTCGTAATTGCAGGGCGAAATACGTCCCGCAATTAAGCCGTGTGAGCATAGCCTTATGGCACCACATCTGATCAGAGGAATTCACTCCACCAGCATTCCTCATTTACCCATTTAGGTGTAAGGGCTTCCAAGCTTGTGATCCAGTACACTTTGCATTGTAACAACCGTGTGTTAATTTGTGTCTGATCACTGCCCTCAACTTTTTCCAAAATGCACATCTAGTTCGACATTTGCCCCGAAATTTTAAAAAAATGTCTACCCACGGGTTTCCCTCAAATTTTCTTTTTTTTTGTTTGAGCTTCATCATTTTCATTAATATTTTTATGGGATCATTTAATTCTATTTTAGATTTAAATAATTGTTTTTGTAATTTGGTCCCAAATTCAACCAAATTCTTACCCTTGTTGTTTGACCCACTTTTCCGGCCCAATGGGTACTTCAACATGTATACCACATTATTTGTTTCCAAAAAGTAACCTTTGATTGTGGGGAAAACCCTTTTTGGGGGATAAAAATTTTATCACCTGTATAGTACTTGTAACAATTTGACCATAAACAGGGAAAAGTGCCTTCCTTTTAAAAAAAGGTTTTGTTTTTATTTAAAAACCATATTCAAATCCAATGGTAATTTTAATTTACGAAATGGATTTCCCCCTTTTTGGGGAAACAAACCGGGGGCATTCACAAAAAATGGCCATTTTGGGTTTTTTTTAAAGATACGGGAGAATTCTTAAAGATGATTGATGATATTAATGTTGAGGATGTCACATTTTTGTGCACCTTCGACGTTAACATTCAGAGGATTAAGGGAATGGAGGCTATTCAGAGAAAACTAATGCAAGATCATTGTCTCCCCAATAGCATGGTGGCTTTTCTGATGACATTGAGATTATATTGAGTAACAACTATTTCAGATTTGGGTCTAAATTCTACTTGCAGCGACAGGGGACCACGATGGTTTTCCCTGTCGCCCCGGGTTTATAGAATATTTTCAGGGAAGTTTTTAAAATTGGAAACACACATCCCCACCGCTTTGGTCATTTGATCAAATTATGGATTAGATATGTGGATGATGTGTTTGTATTATGGAGGGGGACCTCGGAAGAATTAAATGATTTTACCGCTTATATTAACAACATACATCCGCTTCTTCAACTTTTAATCACTTAAGATCAGGACAGGGTTATCTTTCTTGATGTATGTGTACTGAAAAGGAATATTTTAGTACTGGCTACACTTTACACTAAAGAAACAGATTGTAGCAAATTGTTGCATCATGACATTCAACATGCACCTAGTGTCATAAAGGCCATACCGAAAGGACAATTTGTGAGAGTAAGGCGAATATGTTCCTCTGATGAGGAATATGAGAAAATTAAGGATTTATTGATTAATAAGTTTGTTGATAGAGGTTATCCAAAGAGAGAGATTTGTAAAATAGGAAAATAGGGAAAAAAACCTAGGGAAGCACTCCACAAAAGAAATTAAAAAAAAAAAAAAAAAAAAAAAAAAAAACACACTACATACTACTACTTTAAATTTTTTCTCGACATCATGCAGGTCATGACAATCAAGCGGGTGTTAAGAATTCTATTTCTTAAATTTTTGAAGGTGCTACAAAACATCCACATGCCCATTTATTTGTAGAATGCCCACGGTTTGTTTACCATAAGGGTAAGTCCATTCGTAATTACATTACACATTCGGATTTGAATATGCGTAAAACTGTTGCAGGATGAAATTGGCTCCAATCAAGCGCTGTCCACAGGGTATGGCATGGCTTTGCAAAATGGAGTGATAGCCTTCCTTATTCAAAATCCCTTTTACCTTGTACAAATCTCCCACTTTACCAGCACCAAAGCAACCCTAGACCTCCAACATGCTTGGCAGATGGCGTCAGGCACTCTTCCAGCATCTTTTCAGTTGTTCTGTGCCTCACAAATGTTCTTCTGTGTGATCCAAACACCTCAAACTTGGATTCGTCTGTCCATAACACTTTTTTTCCAATCTTCCTCTGTCCAATGTCTTTGTTCTTTAGCCCATATTAATCTTTTCCTTTTATAAGCCAGTATCAGATATGGCTTATTATTATTATAGCCCTGAAGGCCAGCATTCCAGAGTCACCTCTTCACTGTAGATGTGGACACTGGCGTTTTGCGGGTACTATTTAATGAAACTGCCAGTTGAGGACCTGTGAGGCGATTTCTTAAACTTGAGACTCTATTGTACTTGTCTTGTTGCTCAGTTGTGCAGTGGGGCCTCCCACTTCTCTTTCTACTCTGGAGGGAGTAGTAGACACCATTGTTTCTTGGCAGTTTCTCGCATGGAAAAGCCTTCATCTCTCAGCACAAGAATAGACTGTCGAGTTTCACATGAAAGTTCTCTTTTTCTGGCCATTTTGCGAGTTTAATCGAACCAACAATGTAATGCTCCAGATTCAACTAGCTCAAAGGAAGGTCAGTTTTATAGCTTCTCTAATCAGCAAAAGCGTTTTCAGTTGTGTTAACATACTTGCACAAGGACGATCAAAATATCCAATAGCTTTCTTACACAGCAAACACAATGTACCATTAGAACACTGGAGTGATGTTTGTTGGAAATGGGCCTCTATACACCTATGTAGATATTGCATTAACCCCTTACCGACATTTGACGTACCCATACGTCAAGGTCGAGTAGGGGTTCCCGCAAATTGACGTATGGGTACGTCATGGCGATCTTGCGCGCTCACAAGCAGAACACGCAAGATTACGGCATGGAACCAGTGGTATACCCCATCATGCCACATACCCCACAGTCGGAGTGATCTCCGGTCGCGGGGGATTAACCCTTCGATGTTGCGACATCGTGGTCGCGACATCGAAGCTGCAGGCAGGAGTGAGCTCCTGCTGCCCGCAATTCGGCGCAGTAACGGCACTCAGCGCCGCTACTGGTCTCCTTACCAGACAGCCCGGACGCTGAATGACAGCATCCGGGTTGTCTGGTGACGTCATGTTGCCCACAATGCATTGTGGGCAGCGTGACTGACAGTTGCCATGGAGACTAGCACACAGCTATAAGCTGTGTGCTGAACTCCTATTGTATAAACGATCTGACGATCGTTCATACAATTCCCCTCTGGGGAAAAGTGTAAAAAAGTAAAACAAAAACAATAAAATAAAAACACGTACACCGCCCTTTTCCCCTTTACAAACGCCAATCGCCCCAAAAAAGATCAAAAATAAATAAAGTGCCCATATTTGGCATCGCCACGTGCGTAACGACCCACCCTATAAATCTGTCATGTAAATTAACCCGTACGGTGAACGCCGTAAAAAAAAAAATCCCCACAAAACAGTCACAGAATTGCGATTTTGTTCATCCCGCAGCACATAAAATGGAGTAAAAAGGCATCAAAAACCTCATACCACCCCCAAAGTGGTGCCAATTAAATCGTCAGTTCATCCCGCAAAAAAAAGGCCTTACACAGCTCTGTATACGGAAAAAATTAAAAAGTTATGGCTATCAGAAGACAGCGACGCATAAATATTTTACACAAAAAAAACACTTTAAAAACAAAAAAATTGTGCTTCCACATAAAAAAAAAAAAAAACTATATAAATTGGGTATCACCGTAATCGTCTCAACCCACATAGTAAAACTAACTTGTCACGGATACTGGACGGTGAGCGCTATTAAAAATAAAAAAACACTGCTAGGATTGCAGTATTTTCTTCACTCTACCTTCCAAAACAGCGGATTTAAAAGCGATCATAAAGTCTTGTCCCCCCAAAAATGATACCAATAAAAAAGGTCAACTCATCCCGCAAAAAAAAAAGTCCCTATACAGCTCAGTAAACAGAAAAATAAAAAAAAGTTATAGCTCTCAGACTACGGCGATGCAAAAAACGTGTTTTCCTTTTTGAATAAAAAAGTGTTTTTATTATGTAAAAGCAGTAAAACAATATACAAATTTGGCATCGCATTAATCGTATCGACCTGCTGAGTAAAACTTGCATGTCATTTATACCGCACAGTGACCGCTGTAGAAAAAATAAAAAACACTACCAGGTTTGCTGTATTTTGTTCACAATGCAAAGAAAACCACAAAAACTCCACTAAGAGTAAAGTAGGAGGAGCAAACCTACTGGGATAAACTGACCCTGGATATACCAAAAAATATTGAACAACCAAACCACAGGAGTGGTATAAATCCTAGGAAGGAGATAAAACTTAGCTTTTATTTATATCCAAAAAATAAAATAAAAATAAAGAATACCAAATACATAGTGCTCACCAAAATACCTAAACTAACCAAAATTCTATCCCTACCACATGAATGCTACCCAACCCAGAAAAAATGGGTAATCGCCCTATAAGGCGTCCCAACCCCTTTTGCCTCCTAAACTGAACCCTAGGGACTATGAAAATCTCCTGTAAATACTTAACAAGATGTAATTAATAGACTCCCATAGGGGTATATACTGTCTATCAGATAGCCACCAAAAGTCAATCAATAAACCCCAATGCAATATTTTAAAGGTGTGCAGGGTTAACCCTAGGTTTCAGTAAGGTCCTAAATATCGAATCCATACACAAACATTTGTTGGCTGTCCAACCATAAACAACCAATATTTTTCCCACGCGTTTCCCCTCAGAAAATTTTTGAGGTTCATAAGGGATTAAAGAGAAGTGAACAGAATAAGATGCCAAGCAGTATACAAACAAAGATAAATAACCAATGTGGCAAAAACTCACGACCCTAATTGCACGGTCAATTGGGTGATGAAGAGCAGAGTCCTAGAATGATAGTAGAAGGATCTCCCGGTCCACATCCACAGTAAGGTAGCAAGATAGTGGTGGACAAGTGAGCAATACACACAGGGGAGTTTAAATACTTACCCCTGATTGGTCTGACACCTGTGTAAATGTCCGCCGTCCATAGCTAGGAACTATAGACAAATACATGGAAAGCATGCAAAAAAAACGGTGCCCTAGCCGCAAATCCGCGCATGCGCCGGCGGTAAAGTCGCGAGAGCTAGGTTGTTAAAGCTCCCACTGAAAAATGCCGGCGCACCTGCGCCCTGCGAGAGCCGGGAATGCCCGACATATCGTCATGTGTGCGTACGAGGAAAGTCCCGCGGGACCATATAAAACAGACAACCATACCCCATAGCGCAGGCGCATGAAGGAACTCCCGCGAGATGCGGGACACCAGCAAGCAGATAGAAAGGTATACGTTGTCATGGCTACCCGTGCCACCGCCGGGAAAAACAATAAACAATATATATTTAATATGTGGTACAGCCATTTATCCAGCAGATATAAGATTAGTAGATAAAAGGAGGCTAATGATGTCCCAAATGGGAAAAGAATACTAAGGCAAAAAGATATAAGTAAAAATATTTACTTACAATTTCCCCTTGTGATATCTAAGCTCAAACGTCTACAGATGTTTGAAAATGTCACAAACAATAATTTGCTTTAAATTACTTAATTATATTACCACCAAATAGAAAAACCCGGTAATGCATGCTAACTGAAAAAATATAACCTATACACGGACAGAAAATGTATGTCAGCACCTAAAGTAAATAGAATACCAAAGGAAAATAAATAATAATAGATAAATGATGTATAAATACTCAAATAAAATGATAGCATACCGGACCAATATTAGATAAATGAGGTAAATGATAAATTGTCATTCAAGCCTTTGGTTTAAGGGGCTTAAGATGATAGAAACCAACGTGCTTCAACGCTGGAGTAATTTGGGGATCAAAGTCGCCCCCTTCCACTGACGGCTTCACCACCTCAATAATTGAAAAAGACAGTTTTTAAGGGATTTCCTATGTGTGGAGTTCATTTTCGGGGGTGCCACCGTGGTGTCACGCTGATGATTAATGTCTCCCACGGGCTCCAAAATACGGCGTCTGAATTCACGTTTAGTTTTACCAATGTACATCAATGGACAGTTGCACGTGCATTGGTAAACTACGCCTTTGCTTCTACAGTTAGCGTAATCCTGCATATAAAAGGTTCGACCTGATGAAATACATTTAAAACTTTTGGAGACATTAATAAATGGACAAGCCTTGCATCCACCACACCTAAACGTACCCACTCGTGATGATGATAACCAAGTTGTTTGAGACTTAGGAGGTGTAAAGTGACTATGCACCAACATGTCTCCAATACTTTTTCCCTTTCTAAAATTAATGCTTGGACGTTGTTCGATAAATTCAGAGATATCAGAATCATGTTTAAGGAGAGGCCAATAGTTATTAAGTAGTTCCCGGATTTGTGACGAAGATTCGTCAAATGTACCAATAATCCGCACAATATCATGTGATGGCTCCACCTCACGTTTCCCCAAAAAGGTTTTTCTGTCATTATCACGGGCAAAGTTATAGGCTTCCGAAAGGACTTTTTTGGGATAACCCCGTTGGATAAACCTTTTAAGGTAGTTTGCTTCTGATTTAAATGTTCTAATATCAGTACAATTTCGGCGTATTCTTATGTATTGGCCCTTAGGGATGCCACGTTTAAGTGGGGTGGGGTGGGCACTTTCCCACCTTAATAAACTGTTGCCAGCGGTAATTTTGCGGTAAGCCATGGTATTCAAAGAGCCATTGTCACCCGTGGTAATCCTCAAATCCAGAAAAATCAGTTCAGAGAAGCTGATTTCATAGGTGAACTTCAGGCCTACATCGTTGACATTGAGGTCACCCACAAAGGTACAGAATAACTCACGTGATCCAGTCCAAAGTATGATGATGTCGTCTATATATCTGCCCCAGAACACAATATTATCCAGAATGTCTTGATGTTTCTCAGAAAAAACGACAGTACTCTCCCACCAGCCCAGGAGCAGATGGGCATACGTAGGGGCAACTGGACTCCCATTGCTGTGCCCCTGAGCTGGTGGAAGTACTTCCTGTCAAATACAAAATAATTGTGTGTTAGAATAAAATGGAGCAGCCTAAGGACTAGATCATTGTGGGACCGCAGATGAATACTTCTCATAGACAGGTAATATTTAACAGCTTCCATTCCCTTGTCATGGGGGATGGAGCTGTAAAGTGCCTCAACATCAATGGAACAGAGCCAAAAGTCACCCTGTACCACCATATCCTCAAGTTCCAACAAAAGGTCCGTGGTATCCTTGATATAAGATGGGAGAGAGACAACGAAAGATCTCAAAATCTGATCTACGTATATACTAATATTTTGGGTTAAATTTCCAATGCCGGAGATGATAGGTCTGCATTTCAAAGGGACTAACCCTTTGTGCACCTTGGGGAGGCCATAGAAGGTGGATAACTGTGGGTACCTAGGTAACATGAATTGATGTTCATTAAAATCAATTAGTTTCAAGGATAATGCCTCATCCAGTATGTTTTTGAGTGCACCCCAGAATTTGATCGTGGGGTCACTCCTGAGTAGTCCATATCCTTGTGTATCATTAAGGATCTTCATGCACATGTTTTTATAGTCTAGATAGTTCAAAATGACAATGTTTCCACCTTTGTCAGATGACTTAATCACAAGATTGTGATCTTTCTCTAAATTCCTAAGAGCCTCGTATTCATCTCTCGGTAAATTATAATTATAATTTGTCAACCTCTCCCCCATTTTGATCTGCTCTATACCATCACATACCATCTGGACAAACAGATCTATATTATCATCCATGACTGGTGGCATTTTGGTACTTTTTGGGCGACAAGAGGTGAATGGACCCATGGATCTATCTCTTTCATTGTCTTCTAGTAGACCCACCAACGACTGGACCCCCACTAAATCCTCACTTTCAATACCCAATGTCATACATTCTCTATTGTCTCTCAATTTGAAAAATGTCTTCCATTTGAGCCTTCTGGCAAACAAATGGATATCCTTAATCCACTCAAATGTATTAAGAGATCTATTGGGTACGAATGAGAGGCCTCTCCTCAAAACACAGTTTTCTGAATCTGTTAGAATTTTATCCGATAGATTAATAATCTGGTTGTCATCTGTTTCAACCACCATTTTATTTAGATTGTTGTCTATTTGTCCATTACAATTTTCTCTAAAAAAGAGGGCTGAGGTGGACCCCGAGTAGTCTAGGTAGAGGGACAGGAAGCTGAGGCAGAAGATGCAGTAGATTGTACAGAAGATGTAACATTCTGTCTGCGGGGGTTGTATTGTTCTCCCCTTCCTCTCCCTTTTCTTTGATTTCTGTTTGGTTGCCACCTAGATCTATTCTCCGAATAGTATCTTGTACAGTGAGGAGATCTGATGAACGTTTTATTCTGATTCCGCCTGGAATCAGTGTCAGAAAGATCAGTGTCTGAAGAAGACTGATCAGTAACAGAGTTAATCACAGAAGGGGCTTTATTCTCAGCTAGATATGCCCGGTTCTCTCGGAACTCGCACAAATCTCTGACAAATTGATGATGTTTTCTTTCTTTCAGATGTGCTGTAAATTTGTCTATGTTGTTTTGTAGGTCTAATTCTTTTTGATTGAATTCGGGCTCCCCCTTAAATTTTAGAATTTTTTCTGCTGTCTCTTTAAGAGCTTTGTGTATTTCATCAGGACGAACTTTTGATATGCAGGATTACGCTAACTGTAGAAGCAAAGCCGTAGTTTACCAATGCACGTGCAACTGTCCATTGATGTACATTGGTAAAACTAAACGTGAATTCAGACGCCATATTTTGGAGCACGTGGGAGACATTAATCATCAGCGTCACACCACGGTGGCACGCCACATGAACTCCACACAAGAGAAATCCCTTAGAACTGTCTTTTTCAATTATTGAGGTGGTGAAGCCGTCAGTGAGAGGGGGCGACTTTGATCGCAAATTACTCCAGCGTGAAGCACGTTGGATCTATCATCTTAAGACCCTTAAACCAAAAGGCTTGAATGACAATTTATCATTTACCTCATTTATCTAATATTGGTCCGGTATGCTATAATTTTATTTGGGTATATATACATCATTTATCTATTATTATTATTTTCCTTTGGTATATACTTTTTATATACTTTAGGTGCTGACATACATTTTCTGTCCGTGTATAGGTTATATTTTTTCATTTAGCATGCATTACATGGTTTTTCTATTTGGTGGTAATATAAATAAGTAACTAAAGCAACTTATTGTTTGCTTACATTTTTCAGAACATCTGTATACGTTTGAGCTTAGATATCACAAGGGGCATTGTAAGTAAATATTTCACTTATATCTTTTTGCCTTAGCTATTCTTGTCCCATTTGGGACATCATTAGCCTCCTTTGATCTACTAATCTTATATCTGCTGGATAAATGGCTGTACCACATATTAGATATATATTGTTAATTGTTTTTCGTGTGTTTTTCCCGGCGGCGGCACGGGTAGCCATGACAACGTATACCTTTCTATCTGCTTGCTGGTGTCCCGCATCTCGCGGGAGCTCCTTCATGCGCCTGCGCGATGGAGTATGGTTGTCTGTTTCATATGGTCCCGCGTCTGGCGGGACTTCCCTCGTACGCACACATGACGACATGTCGGGTATTCCCGGCTCTCGCAGGGCGCGCCGGCATTTTTCAGTGGGAGCTTTAACAACCTAGCTCTCGCGATTTTACCGCCGGCGCATGCGCGGATAGCGGCCTAGGACGCCGGTTTTTGCATGCTTTCCATGTATTTGTCTATAGTTCCTAGCTATGGACGGCGGACATTTACACAGGTGTCAGATCAATCAGGGGTAAGTATTTAAACTCCCCTGTGTGTATTGCTCACTTGTCCACCACTATCTTGCTACCTTACTGTGGATGTGGACTGGGAGATCCTTCTACTATCATTCTAGGACTCTGCTCTTCATCACCCAATTGACCATGCAATTAGGGTCGTGAGTTTTTGCCACATTGGTTATTTATCTTGTTTTTGTATACTGCTTGGCATCTTTATTCTGTACACTTCTCTTTAATCCCTGATGAACCTCACAAATTTCTGAGGGGAAACGCGTCGGAAATATTGGTTGTTTATGGTTGGACAGCCAACAAATGTTTGTGTAAGGATATGATATTTTGGACCTTTACTGTACCTACAGGGTTAACTCCTGCACACCTGAATATTGCATTGGGTATTGATTGACTTTTGGTGTGCTGATAGACTCCCATAGGGGTATCTACTGTCTATTAATTACATCTTGTTAAGTATTTACAGGAGATTTTCATAGTCATAGTCCCTAGGGTTCAGTTTAGGAGGCACGAGGTTGGGGACGCCCTTATCAGGGCGATTACCCCACTTTTTTCTTGTTTAGGTAGCATTCATGTGGGATAGAATTTTGGTTAGTTTAGGTATTTTGGTGAGCACTATGTATTTGGTATTCTTTATTTTTATTTTATTTTTTGGATATAAATAAAAGCTAAGTTTTATCTCCTTCCTAGGATTTTGTTCACAATGCCTCACAAAAACCTTAATAAAAAGTGATCAAAGAATCACATGCACCCCGTAATGGTACCAATAAAAACATCAACTCATCTCGCAAAAAAAGCCCACAATCAGCTCCGTATACAAAAAATTAAAAAGTTATGGCTGTCAGAATAGGACAACATAAAAACGCAACTTTTTATTAACTCTTCTATTGTGTAAAAGTAAGAAAACATAAAAAACGATATAAAATTTATATCATTGTAATTGTACCGATCCCCATAGTAAAGTTATCCTGTCACTTATCCCGTATGGCGAATACTGTAAAAATGAAGCCAAAAAACAATGGTGGAACTGCGTCTTTTCCCCACCAGTTTCATGGACCAATGCTAAAAAAAAAAACTACGGAACAATTGTGCATCCAAAATGCAAAATACACCCCTACATGAGATCCCTGAGGGGTGTTGAATCAAAAATGGGGAAACTTCTGGACGTTTTCACCTGTTCTAGTACTTTGGGGGCTTTGCAGATGTGACATGGCCCCACCAAAATCTGTGCTCCAAAAGCCAAATAACACTCCCTCCCTTGTACACCCTGTCATGCGCCCAAACAGCAGTTTACACCCACATGTAGGGTATTGCCGAACTTGGAAGAAATTGCGTAACACAATTTGGGGTGCTTTTTTTCCAGGATTCCTTGTAAAAATTAAACATTTTCAGCTAAAATTGCAGATTGGAAAAAAACGTTTTGTTTTTTTCCAGAACCGAACGCTAAAAAAAATTTGTGAAACACCTGTGGGGTCGATATACTCACTGCACCTCTGGATATATTCCGTAAGGGGTGTAGTTTCCAATATGGGGTCTTTTTAGGGGAGTTTATTAGGTTTTGGCACCTTAGGGTGTCCGCAAACCTGAAATGGCGCCTAAATAAAATTGTAATGAAAAGGAGACCCCAGAGTCCGGTAAGTGCTCCTCCTATTGTGGGGCTTGTGGCTGAGCCAAATAGTGCACTACGGCCACATATAGGATATCTCTGAAAACATCAGAATCTGAGGAATCGATATTAAGCTGCATTTCCATGGTCACATCTACTGTGTTCCAGTGAATAATGAATAAAAATTGAAAAATCTGCAGAAAGTGAAATTTTGAAATTTCACCTCCACTTTGCTTTAATTTCTGTGAAATATCTAAAGGGTCAACAAACTTATTAAATGCTTTTTTAAATACTTTAAGGGGTGTAGTTTCTTAGATTGGGTATCTAACATACAGGCCCCTCAAAGCCATGTCAGAACTGGACTAGTCCCTAAAAAAAATCTATTTTGCTAATTTTCTTGAAAATGTGAAAAATTACTACTATATTTCTAAGCCCCCAATGAGGTAAAAAATTAAAAAAAAAACATTTAAGAAAAGCCAACCTACAGTAGATGCTAGTTATAAACTACTTGAATGGAATAATTGTCTTACACGCAGAAATTTTTGAACTTTGAAAATTGCAAATTTTCATATATTTTCACAAATAAACAAGGACTTTTTGGACCAAAATGTATTACTAACTTAAAGCACAATGTGTCAGGAGAAAACAGTCTCTGAATCACTTGGATAGTGTCAAAAAGTTATTCTCACAAAACTGGCTCCGACGGTAAGGGGTTAACAGCTAGACATTTGCAGCTAGAATAGTCATTCTAACAATGTAATCTAACAATGTATAGAGTATTTCTGATTCATTTAATGTCAGCTTCATTGAAAAAAAAAAACTGTGCTTTTCTATCAAAAATAAGCAAATTTCAAAGTGACGGTAGTGTATGCATACTATACACATATATATATATATATATATATATATATATATATATAATATATAATATATATATATAATATATATATATAATATATATATATATAACACACACACACACACACAAAGTGCTAAATATAAAACCACCAAATAATGGTCATACAGTTCCCAAATAATAGAGCTACACAAAACCAGCATCCCAAGGCTATTACCAAGAGTTCCACTCAGACCATATAGTGCCACACGATGACCACATAGTGACTGAATAATACATGATACCATTACCGAATATAAACCGTTACACTACAGCCAATATTACCGCCATACAGAGACCAAATGGTGTTAGCTACCAGTTGAAGGCATGCGCTCTGAACACATAAGTGATTACAGTAAATTTACATGCAGGTACTTACCGGAGATGTCTTCTCTGATGAGTTATTCCCTTCTCTGATGAGTTATTCTCTCTCCCTTTTCTTCTCCATATCAGCCAGACCAACATGACTCGTCTCTGCAGAATTTAAGACACAGACATCTTAGACTCTTCACTTTTCCAGCACTTCCCTACCATTTCCCACCTCTGTACAAACTCCTCATCCATAGTTCCACCAATGCTAATAATGACACCCTTGTGCTCCAAACAGTAAAAGTACTCCCGTTTCTGTACCAAATTTACATATTTTTTTGTCTCCATATAATAGGTAAGTAAACCCCCAATATAGCAGGTAGGCACAAATAGGTAAACCCCCTTCTAACTAAGTATATAGGCACCGAGTAGATAGATATAAAGGCCTCCGGTAGGTAGGTATAAAAGCCCTCAAGGTATAGCCCTTGTAGGTAAGTATATAGAGCACCTGTTAGTAGGAAGACCCCCTGTATGTATTTACAGCCCCCTGTAAGTATATATGCTCCCAGACGGTGTATGCAGCTCGTTGCAGGTGTAGACATGTCCCCTGTAGGATTACAGAGACCACTGTAGGTATACAAGCCATTGTAGATATACATGCCCCCTGTAGCCATATACATGCCACTTGTAGCAGTACACAGACCCCTGTAGGCATATACATGCCCCCTATAGGTATCTACTGGTCCCCTGTAGCCATATACTACCCCCCATAGGTATATACATGCCCCTTGTAGCTATATTACAGAAAAATGGGACGAAATTTACTCAAAAATACAACAAGGCCATACTTACAGCCCAATGGCTGGACTATAGACTGAACCCAGTAGGAGACAATACAAGCCCTTGTGCTTCTTGGGAAAGGTAAAACAGGTGCAGATAATTAATGAGCAGAAGCGGACACACCCATCCACTAGGGAAGCAACTGGATGATAAACTGCACATTAAATAATTCCCAATTCATACCAGTATGGAAAGAAGCCACAGTATAATACATGGGGAGATTGCACAAATGCAAAAATACCGATAAGACAACCACTCGCATGCCTTCTATGGATGAGGGGGGTGGTTGCTGGTATTATAATTGCATATACATAAGACAATATAAAAGGTGCCATTTCTACAGATAAGTGTGGTGCACTATGCTGGCATGCAACCTTTAATGTCTCTACTATTCGACTTTTTAGGTGTCCAACACAAAATACTGATACTCTCTGCTCCCCAGTATTTTGGAGAAAAAAATTACATTCTGGAAAAATATCAGATATTAGGGATTAGTTGTTGCAGTGGCCACTATATTTCGCAAACTGCTTCACGGTTCCTCGTATCTTGTGAGTCTCTACACTAGCCATTTGCAAAAAGAAAAAAAAAAAAGTCACAGAAAAATGGACTAAATCTAGTCAAAAACCACAACAAGGCCATACTTACAGCTCAATGGCTGGACTAAAGACTGAACCCAGTAGGAGACAACACAAGCCCTTGTGCTACTTGGGAAAGGTAAAACAGGTGCAGATAATTAATGAGCAGCAGCTCACACACCCCTCCACTAGGGGAACAAGTGGATGATAAAAAAAAAAAAAATGCAGAATAAATAAAGTTCCAAATCACACAAGTATGCAAAAAAGCCACAGTATAATACATGGGAAGACTGTACGTATATTCATGCCCCCTGTAGCTATATACAGCACCTATAGGTATATACATGCCCCCTGTTTGTTAAAAAAGAAAGTGACTATCGGTGTCTCCTAGGCCTGGGACCAAGGACTCTACCGGCATCCCAATGAGCCCCGAACTCCACAGCAATGGGCCACGAGGCCTACACACCACAGTAGTAAGCAACACAGGCGGCATGATGTACTGCTGTGTGTATGTGTAGGACTCGGAGCCCACCGGAGGATCCTCTGGTCCCCCAGTGGGCCAGTCTGACACAATTTATGCCATGCACCAAAATTGCGTTTTTTTTTTCGGTCATGTCCCCTAAAAATTAGAATTAAAGTTATAAAAATAAATAAAAAAATTCACATCTATACCAAAATGGTACCTATAAAAAGTCACCCTAACTCAGATCCATAGGTGGAAGTACAAAAAAGTTATTTGTCGCAGAAAATGGTGCTGCAGTGCAAATTTAACCCCTTACCAACGCAAGACTTTCCCATACGTCCTGGTGTCGATAAGGTTCTATGTATTACTCAGTAATACGTAGAAAGAATTAGCAGCTTGCACCCGCTGGTAACAGCAGGGAACGGAGCCGGCTTAGTTCCCTACTGTTTGACCTCTAGATGCTGCAGTGATCGTAGCTGTGGCATCTAAACAGTGCCATGCATCATTCCCCACTGCAATCGGCACCCTTGTGGCAAAATCACAGGGTGCCAATCTACTACAATGGCGGCTAGAAGACTTATGAAAGCTTCCATCGCCGCAATGCATTGTTTATACAATACAGAAGGGTGTACTGACAATCACACCCCCTTTTGATCATATACCTTTGGAGACTTAGGGGCCGTTCACACGGCTTATTCTGGGACTGATTGGAGCCGTACTGCGTGCCGTCCCAGTAACTACGGTAATCCACAGTTCTCATAGAGAACAGTGGATTCCATCTCTCCTCCCCACTCGGGCGGGGAGAAAGTGACATGCACATTATCCCGGCGGAAAACGCGCCGTGGATAATGCATGTCTATGGGGACGGGGAGCCATGCCCCCGCCCCGCATTCAAGCCGGAATTGCGGGCGAACTCCATCCCGTAATTACGGCTTGAATAAGCCGTGTGAACCAGCCCTTAAGGTTAAAGTACATAAAAAAAATTAAAAAAAAGTTTAAAATCTACCCCTTTCGCCATTTTACAAATAAAATTACATATAATTGGTATTGTTGCGTCCATAAAAGTCCGATCTATTAAAATATGACAATTTATCCCGTAAGGTGAACATCATAGAAGAAGAAGAAATTTCAAACACCAAAATTGCCCTTTTTTGTCATTTCACATCCCCTAAAAATTGGAATAAAAGTGATCACAAAAGTCACATCTATCCCAAAATGGCACAAATAAAAAGTACACTTCTGCCCACAAAAAATGCATCAGCCCTCAGGTCCAAAGGTGGAAGAACAAAAAAGTTATTGGCCGCAGAAAATGGTGATGCGGCATAAATGTAAAAAATAGAAAACATTTGCATTTTTTTACAACACTAAACATAACCAAAACCCTTCACATTTGGTATTGCCAGAATTGTATCAACCAGTAAAATACAGAGAACACATAATTTATACCTAAGGCTATGTTCACACGGTGTATTTGCAGGACGTAATTACACCCCGCAATTATGCCGTGTGGACGGGGCGGGAGGCCAGCACCTCGCCGGCCCATAGACTTTCATTACCAGCGGCGTGTATACGCCGCTGGTAATTCACATGTCACTTATCTCCCCCTCAGCGTATTCGCCGAGCAGGGAGAGGAGACGTAATCCATAGTTCTCTATGAGAACTGTGGATTACCGTAATGACTGGGACGTATTCCAGCCGTAATTTGTGTACTCCGGCGCGTAATTACGGACTGAAATATGTCCCATTTTAAGCCGTGTGAACATAGCCTTAGGCCGTGTTCACACGGCTTATTACCGACAGATTTGTGAGCCGTATTGAGCTCACAAATCCGCCGTGAATAAGGGGCGGGACGGGGCCGGAGCACGGCGGGGCGCCGCTCCCGGACCCATAGACAATGCATTGTTTACGGCGCGCACGCGCCGTAAATAATGTGCATGTCACTTTCTCCCCTCACGGCGGATTCGCCGAGCAGGGAGGAGCGACGGAATCCACTGTTCTCTATGAGAGCAGTGGATTACCGTAATGACTCAGACAGATTGGCGCCGTACTGCAGCGCAAATCCGGCGCGGAATACGGCGCCAATCCGTCGGTAAATAAGCCGTGTGAACGGGGCCTAAGAGTGAATGCTGTGAAAACTAAACACTGACAAACACGTTTTTTTCACATTTTGCCCCACTTAGATTCTTTTGCGGTTTCCCTGTATATTTTATGGTTCAATGAATGACACCAGTAGAAAGTACAACTTGTCCCGGAAAATAAAAGCCTTCATACGTCTATTTAGATGAAAAAATAAAAAAGGTATGGCTCTGGGAAGGCGAGGAGAAAAATTATTATGACCGGCTGTCAGGACACACACACAACCTCAGGAGGGCATCTGTGAACTGTGCTCATGCAGTGGACTAGATTTGCTGAGAGGAAAGGGAACCTATTCTCAAAAGCTGGTCATTGAAGGCAGACACCGCCATATATCGCAAACTATACTACAAACAGCAGGCGCAACACCAGAACTCCGATCCCCAACTTTGGTATATATGACGAGGTTGCGCACCCAGTCAGTCTGCTCTTCAAGAAAATGGCCGCTCCGACGCATGCGGTCTGGGCCTCACCCCCTAGCGCCCGCACTGGCTTGTGGTTACTATGGGGACGGGATCGTTGCTCTGGAAATAACAACTTGTGTATTTCAGTTACCGGAGCTGAATAACGATCAGTTGGAAATTCGGGCAGCAGGGAAGCTCAGGTACGGTAGTGATAGTGTATGCATGACATGGGGGAGACATAGACGGGATTCGGGTGACAGGCGCCGGCCGTCGCTGCTTGTGGCTGCACTGTCCGACTTGCTGGTTTTACAGAGTAAACTACGGGCACTTTTCAGTTAAACTCAGCCCTGGTTTGTGACAGGGATTATTGTGCCATCCAGCGTCGCGATGTTCAGTGGTGATGGTTTCATCTGGCCCGTGTAGTGTTTACTGAGTGTATGTCAGGGGCCTGATCTGATGGTCCAGGGGCCACATCATCACATTGTACTTCTCCCAGGGGCCACAGTAAATCTAAAAGGTTTAAGGCCACAAAGCACAGGACAAAAACCTAAAACCGCTTTGAACCGGAGTATTTTGTCAGTGCTTTGTCCAAAGCAGCAGGGTGTCCGACCAGTTTTTCGGTGAAGGTGTTTGGGCAGTTTTTCAGGCAGGCTATGTAAAAAGTTCTCCGTCAGACTGTCAGAGGTTTCTAAATACTAAAAACCACAGAAAATCTGACGGAAAACCTGTGTAGACATCGCCATAGACTTCAGTAGTAAATTTTCTGCTGGACTCCGGCAGATCTTACCAGGGCTTGTCCCCATGTCAGAACTTTTGGTCAGATTTACAGACGGTTTTCAGATTTGAAAGCTGCCTGTGAACCGACTGTCAACCATCCTGATAGATTTTAATAGAACATCCGTGCAGCAGTCCCCACTGAACGGATTTTCTGCTGGACTTTTTTTGACACTGCTGGCGTTCTGAAAAACTTAGAGCATTTTCATTCTTCCGCTCGGTTTTCTGGCAGAATATGCCAGTGGTTGAGCATGACGGCGAATCTGCAACCACAGACAGAACCGTCCCCCAAAACCAGGTACAAGATGTCAAAATACCGGCCGGATTCTATAATCAGAATCCAGCTTGTATTTGCTTACTGCCGTGTGGACGCACCCTAAAGCCTAAGGGTATGTTGACACGGAGTTCCGTGTGTTTCGGGAGCTCGCGCTGATCAGCCTGGCGGCCCCATAGACATGCATTGCTCGCGGCGCGTAATCGCCGTGAATAATTGACATGTCACTTATCTGCCCACGCATACAATACGATGGTATTGTACGCACGGGGAGATCGAGGCGTAATCCATAGTTCTCTATGAGAGCTATGGATTACCGTAATTGCGGCACGCATCTTGCCGCGTTTCAAGCGCAAATACGTGCCGAAATTACGCCCTAAAGGTATGGTCAGACGGCATGTTGAGTCCGTGTGAACATACGCTTTTAGATACGTGTTTGGATCGGTTTGTCGGACCCCAAACACGTATCTAATAATGAGCAATGTGATTTACCTTGCTTTTTACTAGAAACACGCATTGACGTTCACACCAATGATGGCCGATGTGTATCTCATTGCATCTTTCTGATGCGTCTTTCCGATCCACCCCAAGAACTGACATGTCAATTCTTGGACCAAAAGACGCAGCAGGAGCCTTATTTTAAACTACAGGGTGCAATCCTGCTGCATCCAACACGTATTCAAACACGCAGCTGCGTGTTGGATACGTTTTTGATCTGTTTAGGATCCGATTGCTGCAGCGTTTTTGGATCCGATTTTCGGATCCAACATGGATCCAAAAAAGCCGTGTGATCAAGCCCTAAACCTCCAGCTTTGAAAACTAACCATAAAAAAAAGACCTGTGTAGACTACAGGTAATTTATTTATATTGAAGTTTATGTAAAAAGTTCTCCGTCAGATTTTCAGAGGTTTCTAAATACTAAAAACACAGAAAATCTGTGCTTTGTAGACATAGCCTCCACATCTGAGACCTTTTATGATACTTCAATTGTAAATGCCCCAAATGGCTGAGAGGTCTTGGTTCCATTTCAGGCACTGCAAAAGATCATAATGGGAATCCCCTGCTCCGTGCTACAGAGAGGATATGAGGACCCTATTTCCATGGTAGTTTTTTGTGGATTACAGAAGTGGTTGTTTCACAAAATAACTAGAGAGAATAACACACATATGAAGCCACCTCTCCATCCTCTCCTCCTCTCTGGAGTCAGGAACCTAACAGACATTTATATGATATGTCTTGTGCATTTGACATGATTCTGTCAGAAATAAATACTCCTTTGAGGAAGAAACCAGCGGTATAGTTCCAAACTTGCAGTGCCCACCAGTGTCCGCCATAACATTGCCAGCCCTACAGTGTCCCCCCCCCATAATAGTGCCAGCTGTACAGTGCCCACCAGTGTCTACCATAATAGTGCCAGCCATAGTGTCCCCCACAATAGTCATGCACTGCCCACAATGACCATGCTGAGTTAAATGCAGCTGTTAAAACAGCAATGCAATACTTTGTGCCAAAGGCTAGGTCTACACAGCGATGTGAAAATGCTGTCCGAAATCCAACGGCATTTTCACATCGCTGGACCGCACCACCATTTTTTGCCTGTTTTTTGCACTAAAAACCACGGTCAGCTTTCGGATTCCTGGCGGCCCAGAACATTGGGGCTCCAGGAATCTGACGGCGGTCAGGTGGATTACTGCGCTTATTCTCTATTGAGGGATACACAGCGCTGGGTAAGGTCAGATTTTTAGCAGATTCAAAATACTGAATCCGCTGAAAAACCAACCAAAATCCATTGCTGTGTAGACATACCCTAATGCTGGGGACTTGCACATAGGGGCACTGGGGGCTGATGTTGTGCACCCCTGGTTAGTTTTGGTTTACAAAAGATCCGCTCTGATATTTAAATTCTAAAGGGTAAACCATACAGAACAGTAGTAAGAGCCTAACACATCATGAGTCAGATTACAGGGAATGTGTCATCAAAAAATGACTTACTGTTTAACTCACATTTTTATGTTAAACACATTTTGTAGGAATTGTTGGTTATGTTTTTTTTAAATTTTCCAGATCACTTTCAATATTTTTTTAATAATTCTTAAGTCCTGCAGTTTTCACTTTGGCCACTAAGCCTAATAATCGTCTGACACTTGCTGCTCTGTTTAGAGAGCTTTTCAGCAGTGTGCTCATTATCAGTAAAAGCAGGGTCAAACTGAAAGGAGACACCATTGTGTACAGATAACACAGAATCCACCAGTCACAAGAGGAGATGTCACAGCTCCCCCTCTCCCCTCCTTTCACAGTGAAAACTCTACTATAGACGTCTATGGGACAGAATCTGTCTTAAAGGGAATATGTTGGCAATTTATTTTTTTTTACTTATTAAATCAAGCCCCTGATCCATATGCTTTTCCTCTCAGTCGTTTTTATTTCCTGATTGTAGATTTCTCTATTCGGCCGTCTATATATGATTGTGGGGAAGACATTCTTGCGTTGTTTCAGGGATTTATTCTGATTGCCAGATTGGAGTTGGGAAGGAATTTTTTCCCTAAAATAAGGACAATTGGCTTCTACCTCATTGGGGTTTTTGCCTTCCTCTGGATCAACACTGTAGCACAATAGGCTGAACTGGATGGAGGTCTGTCTTTTTTTGGCCTCACAAACTATGTAACCTTATTCTGCCTGTGACACCACATGAACCGCGCCAGCACTTGGTCACATCCATAGCACTGTATAAGGAGCTGTGTGCTGCCACCTGCTGCCACCTGTCTCCAGAAACTATAATAGAAAATCCTTTCAGTATTCTACACTGACCGGATTTTCAGCCGCCGGCGTTCCGAAAAACTTTGAACATGCACAATCTACCACAATTCAGTGGTTATGGGGGACGGGCAAATCCACAAACCACGGACAGAACAGTCCCACAATACCATTCAAAAGACGACATTTTGTATATGTTCACACGGCTTAAAATGGGACATATCTCGCCCCGTATTTCGCTAAATACGGGGCGAGATACGTCCCAGTCATTACGGTAATCCACAGTTCTCATAGAGAACTATGGATTACGTCTCCTCTCCCTGCTCGCACGATACGGCGAGCGGGCAGAGAAGTGACATGTCAATTATTCATGAAAGAAGCGTGATATTCTCCCTCAGGTAAGCAATATCCGTGGGTAGAATAGAGGGGCTGGAAACCAAAAGCGCAGTTGAATTCTTGCTAGAAAATACAAAACAACCTGGACAGTAGTACAGTGCTCACCTATTTCTGCTGTACGATGTCGCGGTACAGCTCACTAGAAAGTGTGTGGCACAGAATCCAAAGGTTGTAAGTCCGTGAAAGCAGCTCCGGAACGATCCCGCCTGGGGCTCCACGTGGGACGCCGAGGGTAGAAGATTGCCAAATGATACTTAAACCGGGGTTTTGGCCGTTGAAGTAGAAAAGGAATCGTGTCAATTATTCATGGCGTATACGCGCCGTGGATAATGCATGTCTATGGGGCCGGCAGCCCGCCCCGCCCCCGTACACACGGCGTAATTGCGGGCGAAATACGTCCCGCAATTACTGCCGTGTGAACATAGCCTAAGGGTATGTTCACACAGCTTATTTTGACACTTATTTTTCAGCTCCGATTGTAAACAAAAAACAGAAATGTGTCCAAAAGAAAGAAAATAGTCAAGCTGTCTCATGAGGCTAGGTTCACACGGCTTAACTGCGGGATGCAATTACGCCGTGTGGCCGGAGCGGGGGAGGGAGCGGGGGGCCGGCACAATAGACAATCATTACTAGCGGCGCGTATACGCCGCTAGAAAGCGACATGTCAATTATCTCCCCGCCCGGCGGATTCGCTGGCCGGGGAGAGGAGACGTAATCCATAGTTCTCTATGAGAACTGTGAATTACCGTAATGAATGGGCCGTTTTCAGCCCATAATTTGCGCACTTCGGCGCGTAATTACAGACCGAAATACGGCCCATTTTAAGCCGTGTGAACATGGCCTTATACTTTTTCTGTCTCTAGGCTTCATTCCTGGTTCTGGTTTACAATCAGCGCTGAAAAATAAGTGTCAACATAAGCCGTGTGAAAATAATCTAAGGGCATGTCCCCACTGCACAGGTTTTCCGCCCGCGGGCCGCCCGATAGACATTAAACATACACATTCTTCCGTCCGGTTTTCGGATGTAATATGTGCATGTCAATGGGAAAGGGGAGGGCTTTTCTCCACTCATCGCGGAGAAAAGCCGTCCTTCCCGCGGCCGTGGGGACAGCACTAAAACAGGACAAATACCGGTCAGATAAACCAACCTGTATTTGTCCTCTGCCGTGGGGACATGCCCTAAGAGTCTATCATTTTACCAATGAAAGACTTAACATTGCACACATATACACTACTCACAAAAATGTAAGGATATTTGGCTGAAATTTAAGGTGAACATAAAATTTCCTGAATTTTTTTTTTAAATGAAAGCATCTCTTAAGTTTAGAATGCACATGTCCAACTGTTCAGTGTTTCAGTAATTTTGCACAACTTGCTGATCTATAACAAAGAGCTTAATGGCAAAATTCAGAATGGGTGCTTGATCTCTGAATTGCCCAATTTGAATTGGCATTTAAACAGTCCTCCTCATCATGCTGTTCACATTTTGACATCATTTTGATATTTGAGACCAAGACAACTCCTTACAATTGATGAACAGTATCTCGCCGTTGCGAAGGCTTCAAGCAGGGTGCTCTCAGACAGAAGTGGCCACTGAGCTTAGAGTGTCACAAAGTGTTATGAGCAGGTTGCAACAGAGCTACAGAGAGACCGGAAGAGTCACAAAAAGGCAAAGAAGTGGACCTCCTTTGGCAATATCACACACTGATGACAGCTCCAATGTAAACAGTGCCCTGTGGAGCCGAATGATGAATGCCATTCAACTCCAGGCACGTTTAACGGAGACGAGGGGCAACCAATTGCCTTGTCAGACCTTTTGTAACCATTTACATCAGCGTGGTCTGTGTGCTAGACGACCGGCAAAGTACCTGACCACACCACCAGACACAGACATCATCATCTTGCATGGCTCAGGGAGCATCGATGCTGGATGAGGGACCAGTGTTCCTCAGTGCTGTTCAGTGATGAAAGTCTTTTCACTAAAGTCCTTCTTACGTGTTTCAGGCTGCGGAAAAGCCCTTAATCATAGGCACAATTATGATTAAGGGTTGATTTGCAGCCTGAAACATGCAAGAGCATGCGTTTTTTGTGCCTTGTTCGGTGTATACTGCTCCATGTTCCGTTTTTTATTTTTTGGATGCAATAAACTTGTGAACTTTATGGGAAGCTGGACTATTTTTCGATTTAAATTCAGGGATCAAACACCTGTTGTGAATGTTGCCATTAAGCTCCTTGTTAGGCCTCGTTCACACGGCTTATTTTGGTGCTGATTTCAGCTGTACTGCGCGCCGTATTTGCGCTGCAGTATGGCTGAAATCCGTCCCAGTCATTACGGTAATCCACAGTTCTCATAGAGAACTATGGATTCCGTCTCGTCTCCCTGCTCGGCGAATCCACCGCGGGGGGAGAAAGTGACATGCACATTATTTACGGCGTGTACGTGCCATCAATAATGAGTGTCTATGGGGCCGGCGTCCCCGCAATTACGTCGGCAATAAGCCGTGTGAACATCGCCTTAGAGATCAGCAAGTTGTGCAAAAAGTGGTGAAACATTGATCAATCAGACATGTGCTTTCTGACGTTAAGGCTATGTTCACACAATTACGCTGTGTGGACGGGGGCGGGAGCAAGGGGCCGGCACCTCGCCGGCCCATTGACTATCATTACTAGCGGCGTGTAAACGGCGCTAGTAAATGACATGTCACTTATCTCCCTCCGCGGCGGATTCGCCGAGCAGGGAGAGGAGACGTAATCCATAGTTCTCTAGGAGAACTGTGGATTACCGTAATGACTGGGACGTATTCCAGCCGCAGTACGGCGCGAAATTACGGACTGAAATACGTCCCATTTTAAGCTGTGTGAACATAGCCTTAGAGATGATCTCATTTAAAAAAAAAATTATGTCCATCCTTAAATTTCAACCAAAGGCCAAATAACCCTAACAAAAAGGGAGTAGTGTATATAAACATACACACAAATATTTCTTTTTGAAATGAATTCCCCAACAGGTATTGCACAAACAGGGTGTCACTAAGCCCAAAGCTGGACAAGATACAGTTCCTAGCCAACCCTGTAGCTATTCATGCTCACACCAGAGGTCTTCCACAACAAGAAGGGCTTGTGCAGGATGAAATCCCCATTTCCCCTGAAGGCTGACCACGGTGGGGGAGGAGGGCCAGCTGGGAGGCCCTTATTAACAATTAGGTTGTATTTTTTCTCTCTGCTTGCTGTCAAAGGACTACATGCAGGAATATTTGGCTCAGTGGATACAGTTTTGTCTTCCCATGGAGAAAAGTGTTCTTGTTGATGAAACATATAGTTGCTTGGCAATGCCCGGCGTGCAGAATCCTCTGCTGAGCAATGCTCCCAACCAGAGATAATTATCACTACAGATCATCATTAGCCATCATTTGTTACATGTTATCATTTCAGATCACAGTAGTGTCAGTATATCCTTGGATTTGGACTGGTGCCCCCTAAGTAATGCACATCATTGCTACCATATAATATGTTAATGGGCAGTATCTTGGCAGGATGTGTTGTTGTGCTCAGTGAGCAGCACAGATAATAATCTGTAAACAAAGCGGTGGCACCATGGGGAAGACCCAGGGGACTGTACATTGTTTACCAGCTCGGACTCCCTGGTGCCTAACATGTTGCCGATTTACCATTGTTTATAGCCTAATGACCTATGGATCAGCGTTTTATCTGAACTGGAAATAGCTCATTCGTGTCAGTCACTTTTGTCACTCTCTGCTCACTTAAAGGGTTGTCCAAGACTTTTAAAAACCTCTCTACCACCTTCTACTGCATTTAAATAGAAAAATAACCCATACTTACCTCCCCATCACCACCATTCCAGCACTGCCAGAGCTCCATTTTTACCCCAACCTCCACTGATCACTGATGGATCACATGATGCTGCATCCAACCTCTGGCCTCAGCAGTCACATGCTAGCATGTACAGCAAGTGACCACTGAGGTCAGTGATTGGCTGCAACATCACGTGATCCGTGAACGTGATGTCATCAGTGAGGGATAGAGGGGAACACTGCAGCTCTGGCAGCAGTGGTACAGTGTTGATGGGAGAGGTAAGCGGGGGTTAATTTTCTAGTTTAGCACAGTGGGAGGTGGTAGGGAGGTTTTTAAAAATCTTGGAGAACCCCTTAAGACGGACATATTTGACAGAATATGTTTTATGAAAGTGGACCTTCACTATTAACACCAGATTTTGTTGGCCTATTGTGAGGATCCTGGAGTTCAGCCATCCAATCGTTGATAAAGCAAAGTGGACCCAGGGCTGTGTCCTGTTTTTTATTTTTCCTCTTTGGTCAAAAATCTCCAAAGTAATAACATTCACATCTTTATGATATCAGAAATGTAACAATGCAAAACATGCATTTTAAAGACTATATAAGGGGTTTTCTCATAGAGCCACAGTCAGCTTCAGACTCACACTTCCTCGTTAAACCACTGTAGGTGGTTCAATAAAAGTGATTGACATACCAGCTTTTCTGTTCTTAGCTATTCCTGTTACAGTGTAATGACTCCAGGAGATTTATAAAATGTAGTAGAAATGGCTATAGAGCTCTAAAGGGTGAAAGCTTGTCATTAAGGTAGGTAAACAAACTTCATTGCTGGAGGGAGTGACTCACCATGGTCGAACAGCAGCTTGTGGAGCAATCAGATAAGAGATAGCGAGATGGTCAGTAACCAAGAGAAACGTGTACTCTAAGAGGAGATAAAATCTTCTTTTTCTCCTGACCAAAGCAAGATCAACACAGCAATGTATTTAGTTAATAGTCTTCATTTACCTTTCCTTACATGTTAAAAGCTAATCATTGTGGTGAGAAAACCCCTGTAACAGCATACTAATTCGCAGTACTGGGACATGATTGTATAGTCAACACGTGTCAATGATTTTCTACATAGATAAGAAGAACCAACTTTGTTATCTTTGTCTAGATCCTTACCCAGATTTTTTTTCCTATTACCTCAGGAAAAGAACACGATGCGACACATAAGCAAAGAACCTTCTGGCCCAGCAAGTCGACATGCTACCTGTGGTAAGTTATAGAAATGTAAAAAATATTCTCCGAGTGGTTGTTACATTGTACACTCACCGGCCACTTTATTAGGTACACTTGTCCAACTACTCGTTAACACTTAATTTCTAATCAGCCAATCACATGGCGGCAACTCAGTGCATTTAGGCATGTACACATGGTCAAGACAATCTCCTGCAGTTCAAACCGAGCATCAGTACGGGGAAGAAAGGTGATTTGAGTGTCTTTGAACGTGGCATGGTTGTTGGTGCCAGAAGGGCTGGTCTGAGTATTTCAGAAACTGCTGATCTCCTGGGATTTTCACGCACAACCATCTCTAGGGTTTACAGAGAATGGTCCGAAAAAGAAAAAACATCCAGTGAGCGGCAGTCCTGTGGGCGGAAATGCCTTGTTGATGCCAGAGGTCAAAGGAGAATGGGCAGACTGGTTCGAGCTGATAGAAAGGCAACAGTGACTCAAATAGCACCCGTTACAACCAAGGTAGGCAGAAGAGCATCTCTGAACGCACAGTACGGCGAACTTTGAGGCAGATGGGCTACAGCAGCAGAAGACCACACCGGGTGCCACTCCTTTCAGCTAAGAACAGGAAACTGAGGCTCCAATTTGCCCAAGCTCATCGAAATTGGACAGTAGAAGATTGGAAAAACGTTGCCTGGTCTGATGAGTCTCGATTTCTGCTGCGACATTCGGATGGTAGGGTCAGAATTTGGCGTCAACAACATGAAAGCATGGATCCATCCTGCCTTGTATCAACGGTTCAGGCTGGTGGTGGTGGTGTCATGGTGTGGGGAAAATTTTCTTGGCACTCTTTGGGCCCTTGGTACCAATTGAGCATCGTTGCAACACCTTGTGGAATCTATGCCACGAAGAATTGAGGCAGTTCTGAAGGCAAAAGGGGGTCCAACCCGTTACTAGCATGGTGTACCGAATAAAGTGGGCGGTGAGTGTAGACGACAGTTAAATGAATACTAGAACTGCTGAACATTGGAGCTGATGTGCAGAAAAACCAAGGGCTATATGTATGAATGGGGCTGCAACTTTTTTTGGTGTTTCTTGCACCAGAGAACGGTCATAACCCTGTTCCATAGATGTATCAACGGTCATATGCCAAAACTTGCGCCAGGCACGGCACTCTTGAATGCACCAAAGATGTGCTATGCACCAAACATATGCTATGCGCCAAAGATGTGCTGTGCAAGTCATACCACACGCCAGATTTATGAACCCACATACAACAAGTTCATACATACCGCCACATTCTACACTCCTCTATATTGATTTAGAACTGGCGTGTTAGCACCATACATGTCGCATCAAATCCTTAAAGGAGTATTCCCGTTTATCGATCAGCTTTAAACATGTAGGCAAAGGTAAAGAAATACATAAGGGCATGTCCGCATGGCACGGGTTATCGGCCGGTTTTGCAGACCGTCTGAAAAACTGGCCGCAAACGAGCACAATGGGGCTCTATGGAAAACCCGTGTAGCAGTCCCCACTGTATGGGTTTTCCGCCCGCGGGCCGCCCAAAAAACATTGTACTTGCACATTCGTACGTCCAGTTTTCGGACAGAATATGTGCATGTCAATGGGAAGGTTCATCGCGGAGAAAAGCCGCCACCACCCCCCCCTCCCTGCGGCCGTGTGCACGGCCCACAAACCGGACAAATACCGGTCAGATAAACCAACCCGTATTTGTCCTCTACCGTGGGGACATGCCCTTACTGTTCTGATTTTGCCTCTTTTCAGCGCTATGTGCAGATCTTATCTCCTACTTTTGTACACATGCTTAGTTACTGCCACCTCTCTCTGCTCTTACAGACTGCAGCAGTGATTGAGATGGTGATGCAACGCCCTGCTGTTTTTTTTTTATCTTGAAAATGGTAGTTTGTCTACATTACTTACCGACAAGCTTTAACCCTTTAGAGCTCTGAAGCCTTATGCACTGTTGTTTATAAACCTCCAGCGCTCATGTCACTGTAACATTCAGCTAGGAATAGCAAAGCTTATCTGTCAATCACTGCTATAGAGCCACCCACAACCTAACCAGGAAGTGTGAGCCTGAAGCTGCCTTTGGCTTTGTCAAACAGCATGTTACGAACACCCCTTTAAATTAAAACCACAGAATCAGAGCGTACACAGTGGGGCAGTTTTATCAATACTGTTTAATACTTAGACCAGACAATCTTAAAATACACCACATTTATCATAGTGTTGATAAATCTAAGTTTACATCTTCTGTCAGTTAATTTACTTCTTGCCACTAATTGGCACAGAATGTTGGTACTTTTTTTGGCGCACAGTGTCACGTGCTTAAAAACCTCCCCATTTATTTGTAAAGCACAAACATTTTTAGCTAATGCTGCAGAAGGAAAAAAAATACTTATCTCACCACTCCCATCTCATCCCTGATGCATGCTGCTGCAGCAGCCATTAGCCATTGCCTCGACATTACCTATGTAAGCCTATAAAGGCCGCTGTCCCACGGCTTATTTGCCGACTGATTGGCGCCGTATTCCGTGCCGGATTTGCGCTTCAATACGGCGCCAATCCGTCGGAGTCATTACGGTAATCCACTGCTCTCATAGAGAACAGTGGAATCCGTCGCTCCTCCCCGCTCGGCAAATCCGTCGGGCGGGGAGAAAGTGACATGCAATTATTTACGGCGCGGGCGCGCCGTAAACAATGCATTGTCTAGGGGGCCGGGGCGGCGCCCCCGCCGCGCTCCGCCCCCGTCCCGCCCCGTATCACGGCGGATTTTTTTGCGCTCAATACGGCGCACAAATCCGCCGTGAATAAGCCGTGTGAACACGGCCAAAGGGAACCTGTCACATAGGTTGTGCCCCCCTTGCTGAGTGCAGTACAAAGTAGTGTCAGACCTGCTGTTCCCAGCGCTGTGTCGCTTATTCTGTAAGATGCTGTAGTTTTAGAGCATTTAACCCTCAAATCTTATTCATGAGCAGGTGTAAGCCCCCCCCACCAAAGGTTAGCCCCACCCAATGACAGTTATTCTCATGTTTCTACCTATTCAAAGTAATAGGTTTATCAGTCGAGGTGGGCGGGGCTAGTCTCAGATGGGCGGGGTTTGAAAAAAACTGACTCTTTGAATGACTTCTGGCTGAAAACTGCAGATTTGAGCACTAAATACTCGAAAACTACAGCATCTTACAGAATAAGGGACACAGCGCTGGAAACAGCATGTCTGTCACAGGCTTGTTCTGCCCTCAGCAAGGGGGGCATAATCTATGTGACAGGTTCTCTTTAAAGGGGTTGTCTCTCTCCATTGATTCATCTTACCTCAGTCCTGTTTTCATTTTGAATTCAGGGGCGTGTTTACTGGCTTCTGCTAGGCTGCACAAAAAACGCACTGTGAAAGCACCCAGTGCGTTTTTTGGTGCGTTTTTTGTGCAGGAAGGTACAGCAATAAATGCTGTACATTGCTGCACAAAAATTGTACGATTTTTACCGCAATTTTTGACTTTTTTTTTTTTGTGCAGCAATGTACAGCATTAATTGCTGTGCCTTCCTGCACAAAAAACGCATCAAAAACACACTGTGTGAAAGCACCCTGAGAGGTAACATTAGCCCCGGAATTGCGAGCCGGATTGCGTTCGCAATTCCGTCTTGAATAAGGGGCGGGGGCGCTGCCCGCCGGCCCCATAGACTTGCATTATCCACGGCGCGTATTGTGCCTGGATAATGTGCGTGTCAGTTTCTCCCCGCCCGGCGGATTCGCCGAGCGGTGAGGTGCGACGGAATCCACTGTTCTCTATGAGAACTGTGGATTACGTAATTACTGACTTAGCCTACTTGACGCAATCGTGCGTACGGCCATTGCGCCGAAAATAAGCCGTGTGAATGGCCCCTTAGAGTAGGTTCCCACCTGTATTGAGGTCACCTTGCTGATTGGGAGGTGGGCTTAGGCAGTTTTGATCAAACATGTGAACTAAGAACCTCACATTTTTTTTCATGTATCCGGAGTAGCAGAAATGCTTTTCCAAGAATTTCTATGTTCCTTTTGATAGTTTTTTAGTTTTAGTAGTGTGCTGCCGATCTTGGATTGTTTGAGTAGGTTACTGTCACATCAGTGTGCACCTATGCTCATTTTTTTCAAAAAAGTTTTCGGATGTCCAGACCCAAATATTGTTTTTTAGACAAGCCAATCACTAATCTTGATGTTAACAAGAGGCACCACCTGCGCCTATTTAATTCACTGTATTACTGTAGCGTTGGCTTAAAATTGAAAAATAAAAAAAATCATATTGCACAACCTTTTTAACCCCTTACTGCTGCAACCATACTTAAGCAATTTTGACCTCCCTGACAGAGCCGTCACAGGCAGTCCGGAAGCCTTTGTTAGGCGTTTGGACTGCTTGGAAAGCATCGGCAGTGATTATATCGCGGCAGTGCCGATGGGGCAGGGCTGGGACAAGGCATTTTGGTGCCCTAGGCAAATGGCGCCCCCTTCCATCTCTCCACCCATCCCCTATAAAAACCTTTTTAATGCCCCCCCCAAAAAGACACCCCCGGGCCCCCTCAAAATTTTAAAGGGTAAACCCCCTGGCCCTTTTCCGGCCCCTTTTTTTTCCTTTAAACCTCCCCTTTTTTGTCAACTTTATACCCTTCCAAAAGGGGGAATATAATGGGAAATTTAAAGAATGCCATTAAAAAATTTTTCGTTTTAATTTTTTCCCCAAGAGCCCCCTTTAAAAAAAAAAAATTAAAAGGGAAAGTACACCATGTCTGTAAGTCCGATCTATTAAAATGTAACATCATTTACCCCAAAATGGTAAAACACTGTAAAAAAAAAAATTCCCCAAACGTGCCCAAAATTTTCCCAAAGTTCTAAAAATTTGGTCCCAATAAAACCCCTTAAAACTTTCCCGGGGGGAAAACAAAAAAACCCCCCCCCCCCCCCCCCGACCCCTCACTCAGGTCCGTAAATTGAAAAAAAAAAAAAAATTTTAATGGTGCAAATTTAGAAAATGCTTTTTTTTAAACCTTTCTAAAACATAAATGAAAACTCTACAAAATTTTTGGGAACATGGAAATCATAAAACCCACCTGCAGAAAAATAGAAAAAAAAATGTCATTTATACCGAACAGGGAAATCTATAAAAGCAAAAAAACCCCCCCCAAAAATGTTTTCAAATTTTGTTTTTTTTTTGTTCCCCCCACATTCAACTTTTTTGGGGGTTTTCCCTATAAATTTTAAATATGGGGCAATGGCACCCCTTTTAAAAATAAATTTTTGTCCCCCAAAAAAAAAAAAAAAAGCCCCCATGTCTCTATATAAAAAAATTAATACATTCGCCTCTTGGAAAAGTGAAAAAAAATTAAAAATTTGCTTAAACAAAAGGGGTTAAAATCCCAATGCAGTTGAGGGGGCTTTGGGTAGATTTCTTTAACATTGAAGAGTTTTTCGTATATCTAAACACATTGCTCTTCTTTAATACCTTGGGGATTTTCTCCATGTAAATTTGCCGGGGAAAATCTGCAGTGAATCCAGCCTTCCGATCACACCTAATGAAACCAGCCCTTATATCCTCAATAAAACCCATTTCTTTTTCAGGACAACCAAAGAACATTCATATTAAAGTATAAGATTTTTGAGAGAAAGTCCTATAATACATGAATTAGCAAGAGAGAGTGACTAAATACTCCAATACAATGGGGCATTAAATGTTTCACACACAGAAATGCATGGTGTAAAATAATAATAGCCATAATGAGTAAATGTAGTAAAGTACATGGGGGTGTTTACAATACTTTTCAAATTAGCAGAGGGAGGGGGGGAATTGCATACTCTGAACTGATGCCCGGGGTCTCATATCTCACCCTTTAAACCGGTGCCCTAGGGAGGAGATACAGACACCAGTTCAGCCTGAACCTGTCCCGCCAGCCCCAGCCCCCCGCCGGGGCAGCGGGTCGCATCTTGGGGGGAGATAAAAAGACAGAGAGCTGAGCCGAAAAACGGCCCCCATTACTCACTGGAGGCTCTCCTCTGCTTTTCCTTAGCCTCTCACTGTAAAATGCAGGGAGAGCTTAACTCCTGCCCTTCCGCTCCTTTCCCCCCCCTCCACTTTTAGAGGCTGTGAATAGGGCTGAAAAAAGAAACCCAGCACTGGCCTTTAGAAGAAAATTCCCTGACCCTAGGCAGCTTGCCTCGCAGCTCCCGTTATGCACTTAAGACGGAACACAAACATGCTTTCCCCCCTCCACTCAGCTGTGCACTGACGTCCTCCACACCGGAAAAATCAGTCAGCGCTGCAACTTAAAAAACATTGCTGCGGGCCCCCCCCTATTGTCTGGCAGAGGTGGCGCCCTAGTCAATCGCCCAAATCAGCCTACCCATCATCTCGGCCCTGCGATAGGGAAAGAGGGAGCTCCCTCCCTCTGCCTTTCCCTTTAACTGCACACGCTTTTTTTGGCGGGATTTCGCCGCGTATTTTTGGGTTTTAAAATGCGGCAAAATCGCGCCGCAATTACAGTAACCCTACGTCAAGAGAAACAAGGATTATGCGTCAAACCCCCCCCCCCCCCGTGCATACAGTACAATTGTATTGTACGCGCGGGGGGGAATTAACAAGTGAATTGTTAGCGGCGAATACGCGCCGCTGACAATGCATGTCTTTGGCGCCGGCACCAGGCTTGTGAGCTCACATAATCCCCATGACGTACCTGTATGTCAGTTTGCGGGATCCCCTTCCCGGCTATGATCTACAGGTACGTCAAATGTCGGTAAGGGGTTAATGCTAAAAGGAGAAAACATTTGATATTTTAAATGCAGTTTTAATTTGTTTCTGTCTGCAACACAGCAGGTTTTGGTGGAGAAACAAGTCAATACATACTGTCTTTATACTGTCTCAGAAATGAGGAAGCACCTTGTGACTTTTGGGGGCTTTGTTTATTTAACAAGGTTTTTCAGGCTTGACTAAGGGCATTTAGTGCCAGAAATGTGTTGGCAAGTTTGTGTCTCTGCACTTTTTTCACAATACCTTCGTATTTTATGATTTACCTTCACCTTTTCCACCCCAACATTACTGTCCCAGTTTTTTTCTTTTGTGGTTACCATTTCAGGCTTGCAGAGGCTTAATGTGCGAAAGAAGAACCCATTTGGTTTTTCTTTATTCACATAAAGCTTTATTGACATAATGACAATATACACTGATGGTGCACATGTAACGTATACAGGAGCAATAGACAACGTATACAAAGAGTTACAACATGTCTCATTCTGTCTTAGAAAAGTGCTTATTAAGTCATAAGCATGAAGAAGTGAATAAACATCGGTCAAACAGAAATTCTGAAATGTTGGTAGATATGCTGCATAGCACTTTGTTTGATATCAAAATTTTAAAGTCAAAACTTTCAATTAAAAATTTGCGCAATAAACAAAGAACAATAAGTCATTAGAACTCTGAATGGAAGTGTGTGAAATTTGAATTATTGGAAATACTTTAAGTTTTAAAGGGTTGTTCTCACTACATCGTTCCATCCCGGGTGTGGAGTCGGCAAGCCAAGCCCGACTCCTCAATTTCCCAAACCTCCCGAACCCTATACAAAGCGCATGTTTAAGTGATAACTTTCCTGTAGTAAAATGGTTACTTCTGGCTTTTTATCACTTTAGGATACAATAATCAAGCTATTTAGGTAGAACAGACACTGACAAACAAAAGGATAACAATGTTTTGATCTTATGAATGTGTAGAAGAGACCTGGGATCAGATTTTGGTCAAGATATGCTTGAATCTGATTCAGAGCCCAGAAGGATTCGGGCAGAGCTGAAAGCCAAAGGTGGATTTCCCAAATACTAACAAAAGAATAAAAATTAACATTTTGATTTTTAGGAGCAGAACAGTAACAATGCATTTACATGACAAGAATCTGCAGAACTAAGCAGATGCTAAATACTTGCAAGTCATATTTATGTATAAGATAGGTAAGATGACTGTATATAAAATTGCTCTTTGCACTGCATCAAACTAACTGGACCAACTTATTATATATTTTGGGAGTCGGAGTGGGTCCATCTTATGACGACTCCGACTCCTGCAAAATAAGCTCCGACTCCACAGCCCTGGATTCATCTTACCTCAGTCCTGTGTTCTCAATTTCATTTTTGAATTATGGAGCGTGTTTACTTGCTACTACTGGCCTGCAGTGACGAGCTGCCGAGGACACCACGTCTGTAGCTATAGCAACCAGCGCCTGCAACCATTGAGGCGAGAGCGAACAGGTCTGTAGCTATAGCGACCTGAGGAGCGTATGCAGCACATACAAGAGGGGATTTCTAGGAATAAGTAGGACACGGTTAATAAACACATATTGCAAAGTGTTTTTTGCAATATCTTTAACATAAAAAGCAATCCTTGTAGTGAGACAAACCCTTTAACTATTTGTTGTGTGTGACTGGCATCATTGGAGGCCTCAGCTTCTTAAGTAATGATAATTTGACCAGCATTGTTGATAATGTTAGAAATAATTTGACCAGAGAGAAATAAATAACATTAGATGCTTGGATATACACAAGATTATGTACATGTTTTATAATCCGGGGAATCAATTAACAGGACCCATTTCCTCCTTACCTTGTTACATTTACCCAGTGTAATTTTAAAAATCTCTTTAAACCAGTCTTTGATGGACGGCATTTGGCTAGATCTCCAAAGTCTGGGGATCAGTAATTTGGCCGCTAGTAGGAGAGGTATCAAGCTTCTATTGATGCTTCCTATGAATGTGCATGTTCTAAAGAGAAATAGGATAGAAGGGACATTTTGTAGCATTATTCCTGTGATTGTTGCTATGAGTTTTATCACTTTGGACCAATATTCATGAATTCTCGGGCATTCCCACCAGATGTGTCATGTTTCCCTCTGCTGACCCACATCTCCAGCAACACGAGGGAACCAAAGGGTACAGCACATGCAGCAAGGCTCTGTACCACCTAGATATAACTTTAAAATGTAATTTCTGAATACAACAGGACACTGACGTTTTATGAGAGGGTGTGTGCTTTCTCCCAGTCTTCTTCTGAGAATTAGCGCTGTAGTTCAGTCTCCCATTTATTTTGGTAATTTGATTTCTGTAGGGATAAAGGAGTAGTTAAAGGGGTTGTCTCACTACAAAGATTAGCTTTCAAAATGTAGGGAACACTAAATGAAGACGTTTTCCAAATATATTGAGTTGTTCATCTATTTTGTTAAGGAGCTACAAATGATTTTATCACCTAAGGGCTGTCTGGTTTCCCAAGTGACTGACCTGTGTACATCTCCCCCCCCTCTTGCTGTTTGTTCTATCTGATAGCAGGGAGTGATGTCATCACACAGGTCTGAGTGGCAGTGTGAGAGCTTGTGTGTTATCTGATCTTTCAAACAAAAGACAGTAATTACTGTTTACATTAGCTCAGAATCTTCTCCTGTCCTGGTAGAAGGTAATTTATTTAATCTAGACTAATAAACATAATAAACAGAGAAGTCTGAATACATGGATCTCATATGCCAATTACAGACAGCTTGACCAGGAAGCGACAGAGCAAAGCAGCATTATTTCATTCATGCATCCTATGAAACTTTGAGATGAGACAACCCCTTTAACAAGTTCTGTGATATAGTATGTGTCGGTGGTTGTCTCTGAACGCAAAGTGATTCAAAGGGTGTCATATCCCTATGGAAGGCCAATTTAGTTTTGCTACAAGTGTAGTAATGCCTAATTTGCATGTAAAGCATACATATGTTTGGAGAACGTTTTGCTGGGGAAACTACATCATCATATGCTTTAACCCCTTCCCGTTTAAGCCTATTTGAATTGTGTCTCTCCAATGTTGATTCAGTTTCTATCATGAGCTGTCCTTCTAGCTTGCAAGAGGTACTTCATTACACTAACAAAGGATAGGGGATAAGGGACAGCCCTGGCTAGTGCCTGGTTGAGAGATAGAACCAATGATTCTGACCTGTGTGCAGGGATTCTAATATAAAGCACAGATTCTGTGGAGCAGGACTGGTCCTAACCCCAAATTTAACAGGACAGATTTTAAAAAATACCAATCTACCCTGTTAATTGCTTTTTCAGCGTCAAGTGACAACATGCAGGGCACACATGAGAGTTGCGCCTTACGGATGATAGAAAAGGTTTTCAATGTATTATCTCTGGCTTCTATTGATGAGACGAAACCTTCTTGAGCTAAATGTATAAAATGACCTAAGATACTGTTAAGTGTAGTGGCGGTTAATTTGGCAAACAATTTTGTATCTGTGTTGAGTAGCAGATATCGGCCTATAACCAGAGTATAGCAGAGGATCTCTACCGGGTTTCAGGATCACTGTAATATGGGCTTGCAGGAATGAGAACGGGAAAGATGTGCGAATAGGGAACAGACTTTTTGTTAGGTATTATGTCTTTAAAAATCTCACAGTGTACCCATCTGGTCCAGAGCTTTTGCCTGTAGGTAATGAAGCAATTGCCTGGAGCAATTCTTCTGATGAGAGTGCAGAGAGTGTATCAGGCAGAAGTTTTGGGAGAGCCGATTTCTTAAGAAATTTTTGCAAAAGAGTATTTGGTGAGGAGGAGAGATCGGATGGGGTGTGTTTGGGGGGGGGGGGGATTATAAAGTTTTCGATAATAATCATTAAATTCTGTTAGTATATCTTTTGTGATGTGAACTACTTTATCCTGATGTGTTTTAATTGAGGGGATAAACAAAAAGGTCCTTTTAGCCCTAGGGGCTTGTGCTAGCATCCTACCCGGTTAATTATTCCATTAATAATATGAATCTACACAGATCTGCTTGAAACGCGCAGTCTTCTCAAGTAACTGATGGATCTCATGTTTGATACGGGTCATTTCGCGAAGCTCTGATTCTGCAAGTTAATATTTATGTGACTCTTCTAATAAAATAATGGAGACAAGAGGGTCTGCAGTTTAGGGGCCACTTCTTTTGAGTTTTGAGAAGTTTTTAACTAAGACTCTACGGGCTACAAATTTTAGAGCCTCTCGCTTTTCCTGAGGAGATGAAAGGTCAGATGTATGGTCATTTATAAAGGTAGATATGGCTTGGGACAACACACACGGCGTCATTCAATAGAGACTCCATTCAGTCTCCATGTGAAGCTTTTCTGAGTACCGGAGGGTAGAAGTAATTCGCAATGAGCAGACGCATGGTCTGAAAGTTATATATTACCAATGGAGAGTTTTTGAGTGTTTGCAAGAAGTTTATGTTGGATCAGTACATGGTCTATTCTGCTATAGACTTTGTGGGATGCAAATAGAATGTGTAATCACGTGTTGTGGGGTGAGTCAGCCTCCAGGCACCACTTAATTGCATTTTGCGGAGCAGTTTCTTAGGGTGCTTTCACACAGCTCAGTTTTGGTGCAGTTTTAACTGCGCTCCAATTAAACTGCCTTTATTACCAGCAAGCTTCTTTCAGTTGTCTAAATTGTTCAGAATGGTGTTTCAAGTAAGTAATCAATTACTGTGTTTGAAGTCTTGTGGATTACAAATACACTAATTGATTACTCACTTTTCCAAACAGTTTAGTTAAGTGAAAAAAGCTTGTTGGTAATAAAGGCAGTTTAATTGCAGCGCAGTTAAAATTGCACCAAAACTGTGCTGTGTGAAAACTTAAATTTATTCAGGGAGATGGCAGATGTTCCTGACGAAGTGTCCATTTCAGGCTGGAGAGTGATGTTAAAATCACCGCAAACTATGATTTTACCTTGGGCATATTCATTTAAATCATCTAAGAGTTTAGTAAGGAATGTTTAGGGACGTATATGTTTGCTATCATAAATGTGAAGCCTTCTATGTCACATTTAACAAACACATACCTTGCATTATCGTCAGCTTTAACATCTAGAATCCAAAGGTGGAGATTTTTGTGGAAGAAAATTGCAACCCCTTTGGTTTTGTTCACAGGATTGCTACTGTGACACACCACTCGGGGTAATATTTGTCTCTGAATGATGGAAGATGCCCTACGCAGAGAGGGGTTCCTATATACATAGGATATGGGTGCCACGGCACACGTTGTTGCCGTGGAGGAGCAAGGTGCTAAAGGGGTTAATTCCTCCAGTCCGGTGACACGCCCAGGGAGAAGCCTGGCTGATAGGAGTGACAGCTCGGCTTCAAATCAGCTCAGAGGGTGTGTCGCTCATGCCAATAGAGGAGCCCGGAGGCCGCACCAATCAGCTGCTGGGGCGGTGTCTGGGCGCCTCATTTAAACCGACTCAGTTTGGATTATCTTTGCCTGTGAAAGGTTACCCTTCGTGCTTCTCCTGGTTTACCGTTCGCTTGTTTGCTCTGTTACCCTGACTTTGGCTTGCTTCCTGACCCTCGTCCTCTGATTCTGTACCGCGTTATCTCCTGCTTTTGACCTTTGGCCTGTCTTACGTTGTTCTCTTGGTTTCCGATTTGTGGCTTTGGCGTACCCTTACCGTTATCAACCCGGACTCCTGACTTCCATTTCCCTGATGGCCCTGCACGTAGTAAAAGAGGGGCTGTCGTCCAGTTGGGTCTGCCGTTTTAGGGCAGCACCCAAGTAGGCAGGAACGTGGGCTGGGTGGCAGTCCAGGCCACTGAACCTCCTTCTGACATGACATTTTCACAGACCGTACATTACTGCTCCCCAAGCCATGACCCCCATGACATGCTGGTAGAGCAATGCAGGGCCCCAACCCCGGGGCCAAATCTGCCACTAAGGGTCAGCAGAAAGGGACCCCCCAAGGGTTTTCCCCAGGTTTGGGAAATTTCCCCTTTGACTTTTCCCACACCCTGTTGGGGAAACCCCCATCCATTTCCCTGATATTTTTTCAGGAAAAAACCGGAGGGCCTTTTCTTTAAAGGGAAAGGCTATCTTTTTTGAAATTTTCGACTCCCCCCACGTAACTCGGTAATGAGGAAAGAGAGTGGGAAATGTCATGTCCGGGGCGTTGCTGGGGTCTTAAAACATTGGGGGCAGGGGCCCTTTTTTAGGGGTGAGAAAAAGGGAAACAGCCGCTTCCCTACCCCTTAGAGTGGGCTCGGGTTGTGAGCCCGTTTTTTTTTTTTTTTTTTTTTTTTTTTTTTTTTTTTTTTTTTTTTTAAAACTTCCTTCATGCCTTTTAGATTTTCAGGCACATCCTTTATGCATAAAGGGGGAAAAATTAAACCCCCGCCGCTAGCCCAGCAGCAGAGACTCTCCCTTGCCCTCCCTTGCTGAGGGGAATTCCAACCACATCCCCCATCCCCCCACCCCCACGGCCTCCCAGAAAATTTTTCCCACTCCTAACTCCTCGGAAATTAAAAATATGGGTTGCACAAACCCCCCATTTTTTTCCCCAAAATTTGGGGGCACAAAATGCCCTTCTTATATCGAACAATAGGGTATTTTGGGGTGAGTAGTTTTAATTTCCAAAAATACACATGTTTTCCTTTTTTTTATTTTTTTTTTTCATCTAAAATCTTTTTTTTTTCATATTTTGGGATAGAGCCGTGTAAAGGTTTTTTTTGTGCGGGAGGGCAAAATTTTTACGGGTTTAACCAAATTTTGGGCAATAAATTTTTTTTGATCACCTTTTTCCCCAAATTTTATGGGGGAAAAGTGAAATAAAAAATCCGGGAAAGTTTTTTTTTTTTTTTAAACAGCCTTACGGGGGGAAATAAACCAATTGGCCCCTCGTTAAATGGCTTATTTCCCCGGGGAAATTTCCCGAGGGGATTGACAACCGTCAATGCTGTGGGCCAAATCAGTCAAAAATAAGTAACACCCCATTTTCTATTAAATTTCAATAAAAAATAGGGGGCCTCGTCGTTCCCCCAAAAACCACGCGTATTTCCTCCCGATTCCCGCCGTGGATTTGACAGGGCAACCCGGGCCCGGAAAAACAATGTCATTTTAAATTATTTACGGACGATCCCCCACCTACAATGAATGGAAAAGGTTTGAATCCGTGGGGAAATCAGTTCAAATACGTCCAAAACTTAGTGCACATTTTTGCAATTTGTTTTTAAAACTAAATTTCGGGAACTTATTTCGATCGAAAATCTGATGAAATCCCTTTTCTGAAAAAAAGCCGTGTGAACATACCCTTTAAAACAAATACCCAAATTTTCATACCTTTCCCTAATAGCCATAACTTTTTTTCTTTTGGTACTGAAACCTAAAGGCCCTCATGGGATTTTTTTGATTCTTTTTTTTTAAAATTTTCTTTTTTCAGGGGGATGAAAAAAAAAAAATTTTTTTTTTTAAAACAAAAATTTTTTAAAGCAGTTTTCATGGGGGGGGTAAAATATCATTTTTATAGCAAAAACCGTGATCCAAAATTTATTTTTGTATTTTTTTTTACAATTTTTCTTTCCAAGTTTTTTTTTAATTTGGGAAAAAGGTTATATGTGTGTTTTTTTTTATTTGTTTTTTTACCCCTTTTTTATTTCCCTTAAACCACTTTAATACATCAACTTATCTCACTGCAGAGGGCCCCCTACCCAGCTGTTACACACGGGAACACATATACACAAATGTAACACACGGGTAAATACGGGGACTTTGGGCCTTTAACTTTTTTCCGTGTGTATATTCCCAGTATATAAAATTTATATACACACACCCCAAAATAATTTTAAAAATTTAAAAAAATATATATAAAAAAAATTATATATATATATATATACACACACACACCCTTTACTTCACACGGGCACATAAAAAAACATTTTTTAATATTTAAATCGGGGTGTTACTTTTTGAGTATATACTGTCCCTGTTTTAATACATGTGTGTGTATGTGTGTAATAAAAATTTTTTTATATCCTATATATATTTATATAAAAGTGGTGTAGTGTTTATAAAAAAATAATACTGTAATAAACACACAGGAAAAAAAAAAAAAATATTCCCTTTTCCAAAATTTACCTGTATTACATTTTTGGGGTATAAATTTGTCCCTTTGGTATTTTACATAAAAAAATATTTAATAAAACACTACACCACAAAATTTATATAAATATTAAATAAAAAATATATATATACATACACACATACACAAACTGACTTCACAAAATTGCCCGTATATATCCAAAATAACCCCCCGATAAGTAAATACATGTAATAAACGTACAGTGTTTTGGTGTGTGTGTGTTAAATATAAAAATATATATATAAATATATATATAAAAATATATATAGTGGTGTGTATATAAAAAATAAAAAATGTAATAAAAAACACGGGAAACAATATACACTTTTCCAGTTTTTACCTTTTGTTTACTTTTTGTGTATATACTGCCCCCTATTGAAATGAAATATACTAATAACTGTACCTCTGGACACAGGCCCCATTATAGGGACATAACAGTAGGTGGGGCAAAAGCGCTCCATCCGGGCCCTCAGGACATACCTTATGCAGGGTCACTGGGGCCCTTGGGAAGCCCGGGCTTTTTGGGCAGCTCTGGAAGACTTGGGGAAACCCAGAAACTCGTTCTGGTTTCCATAGTGATGGGGCCGATGATCTCTGTAGGAGCCGTCAAAAAAAGCAGGCGGGGGAACCTTGCTGTGGGTGCTGTAGCCCCGGGGGAGGGCGTCCCGGGACCCAAAAGAAGAGGGGGGGCTGCTCTAAATTGCTCCCCTGAGAGTGCGGGGCTCGGAGGTGGGCGGAGTTTCTCATTTGAAAGCGACCCAGAGACAATAAAATTCGGGGCAAAGGTTTTACATGGGGGGCTTTTCCCCCGAATGATACGGGCAGCGACGCCCCTTTCATGTCCCCTACTCTGGGGGTTTCCCCCCCGGGAGTGGGCTTTCCCTCACCCCCCCCCCAGAGGCCCCCCCAATTGCCTAAATTGCAAAATTTTTTGTCCCCTTTGGGATTTCCTTTTGGGACATCCTGATGGGAAAAAGCGGTGGCCGAGACCCAACTCACCACCTTAAGGCGGGGTAAGGGGAATTAGAGGGTGGGTTTTTGGTTTTTCGCTGCGGTGTTTCCTTCAGGGGGGAAAACGACCTATCCCTCGGGTGCCATTCGGGATTTGGGATTGGCAGAACATTTTAAGGACTTTTTTTGGGGGTTTAATCTCCCCCGGGCCACTCTGGAGGGGCGATTGCTTGGCAGTGCGCAAACAACTGTTTGGGGAAGACACGGGAACAGCCCCTTTTTCTCTGTTGCCCCCCCTTAAACCCCATTTCCCCCCTTTTCTCCCTTTCCACCCCAAACCTGCTTCGCGACTATACCCCGGGGGAAGCCTATGGGGTAGGCCCTTTTCTGCGGGTGCGGGGCCAGTGATTTGCAGGCCCCTCACTTTCCGCACCCGGGGTCGTCCCTTTCTACTGTGGCGAGAAGGCCACCCACTTTGGGGAGTGCCCCAAAAGGAACCCAAAGGCCCAAAAAACCCTCCAGCGCCTGGGTGACCCCCGGGGAAAGGTCCCCCAAAGGCGAGCAGGTATTCCCAATTTGTCAAAAAAACTTTTCCCTTCCAGAAAAAATTTTTCGTTTTTTTCCACTGTTCTGGGAGTGCTTTGGGGAATCGGGATCCCCTCCAATTTCTTTGGCCTTCATTCGCTAGGGGGTCGGGCCCTTTCCTTGGAGGTCTCTCTCTTTTTCCCGCAGGTTGTGCTTTTGATTCCACCCCGTTGGTAAAGGGGGCAATATCTAGAAATTGCACCCAAAATTTTGAGATCAATTTTTGGTCTATACAAAAGGGAAAAATTGTATATTGTAATCCTGGGGGGTTTACCCCTGATGTTGTGTTGGGGTTCCCCTGGTTTTCAAAAACACAACCCCCGTTTTTGTTTAAATTTTGGGGGAAATTTAATTAGGGGGGGCAAGCAGTTATTAAGAAATGTTTTTCCAAATTTGGGTTCTTGGTAATGGGGAATTAGAAATTTCCTGCTTTATTCTTTATTTTGGGCTGAGTTGTTCCCAAAACCCCAAATTCTGAAAATTTTTTAAAACCCCCCCGCAAAATAATGACTGTGCTAATAAAATTATTGCCGGGGGTGAAATTTCCAAAAGCAGGATTTATAATCTTCGGTCCTGAAAAAGAACCGCCATGAAGCAATACATTGCAGAAGCATAAAGAAGGGTCACATTCCCCTTTCCCCGGTCCCCTATGGGGGGCGGGGTTCTTTTTTGTTAAGAAGAAAAAATGTAACCCTCCGCCCATGCATCTTTTTGGAGCTCAATAAAATAACTTTGGGGGAACCAATACCTCTTACCTTTGGATTCCAGATCGTTTAATAAATTTTAAAGGGGCAATTTTTTTTTCCAAATTTAACCAAAAGGGGCCAAAATCTATCCGTATAAAGGGAAGGAGATAAAGGGGGAAAGGGACCTTGTTTAATCCCCCCCGGGAACCGGACTTTTTTGAATATCGGTTATCCCCTTTTGGGGCTGGAATTTGCTCCTGCGGCCCCTTCCCCAAAAACCGGGTAAACGACGTTTTTTTTAAAATTAAAAGGGTCGTTTTTCGGTCGCCTACCCGGGATGACATCTTAATTTATTCACAAAACGGGCATCACATTTTAAACATGTGTGACAAATCTTAAAAATTTTGGGGGTGAAAATAATTTTTTTCAAACTCGAGAAGTGTTTTTTTGGGTTTGGGGGTTTCCCTTTTCCGGGGATAAAACCTGACCCCCAAACCTCGTTTAGTATGGATCCCGAAAAGGGTTCGGGCAACCCCTCGAGGGGGTCCCCCCGCCTCCCGAAGGCCCTTTGGGGTTGCCAACAAAATTACCCAAAAAATTTTTAATTTGAATTTTCGGGTTCTTGTTCGGCCGTTGAGGGCCCATAAACCCAAAGAAAGGGTTTAATTCATTAATTGGCAACCGGGGCCATAAAAGGCATTTGAAAACTTAAGCGGTTTTGGTGCCCGCCCCGGGGGTTGATTAATCAACAGACCCACAGAAAAACCCTTTTGTCGTAAAGGGTTTTAATGCTTCTGTTTTCGGGTATGGGGGTCCTCCCCGGGGGTCGGGGGCCAAGGAAAAAAACCCGCCCTTTTGCGCCTTTTTTCCCCGAAAATTTTTTCCTCGACAAAAAATTATAGGGGGAACCACGATTCTTGGTGTTTAAAAGGCCTTCGAGGAAGGGCGCAATTTCCTTGAGGGGCCCAACACCAATCAGGGTTTCAAAAAGGGATCATAAAAACCTTCCCTTTCCCTCAGAACGCAAAAAGGCTAAACCCCAAACTCGGGCCCGTTGGGTTTTGGGTTTTTTAAACCCTTTTTTTAAATTTTGCCCCGTCATTTAGAAAACCCAAAAACTAAAAATCTTAAAGCTGAAGCTTTAATCAAAGAATTTTCCTGTGCCAGTCCCCTCGCCATTTGGGGGATCCAGTACCCTTTTTAAACCCAAGGAACTTTGGGCCCCAAAACCCATGTCCCCCCCCGTTTTTGCCACTGAATTAAACACACCAGGACATGAGACCCCAAAAATTGTCCTGTTTCTAAAGTCTTTGCCCCCCACCTATTTTCGTTTACTTTTGTTAAAGGGAAAACACATAAATTCGGGTAAAAACCGGACATCCCGGAGTGCCTGGCACAAAGGGGCTCTCTCTCGAAACTACGGGGGCCGTCTTTATATTGTTTTTGGAGGCCAAGGGGCCAGCTTAACTTTTTTTCCGGGGCCCCAAAGGTTCCTAGAACCCTTCCTCCGGGGAAACTTTTCCTCTTCCCTCCCCAAGCATCCAGGCCCCCAAAAAATTTTCCATGGTTTTTAAATGACCAAATTTTCCTACCCTGAAGGGTAAGACTTCTTTTTTGGGTGGTGGTGGATCGCTTTAGTAAAATTTTGTCAATTGGTCCTACTCGGGGGGTTTCCCGCCCCCCCAAAAAAGCTTCCCCGAGTTTTTGTAAAAACCCTATTGTGAAACTGCAGGGGTTCCCCCGAGAAAATATTTTCTGACAGAGATTTCAATTTTTTCTCCTTCTGGAATCCCCTGTAGGGCTCTAGTTTTTAACCCTAATCCTTCCCTCGCCCTTTCCCCCCTTGAACAATTGGGCAACAGAGAGGGTGAACCCAACATTTACAAAAAAACTTTGTTTTTTTTGTTTCTGTTTCACAACGGATTGGGTAAATCCCAAAAACGTTAGTGGAATTTGAAATTTAAACAACCCAGGATAACATTCCCGCGGGGTTTCGACATTCTTCTGTAATTACGGTTTTTCATCCTAGACATGCATTTTTTTTTCCAGTGCTATTTCGACCAAAAAAAGTGGGGTGGATGTTATCGTTAAGGATCTCGGCACATTTTGGGGCCCAATTCAGAAAACTTGCTCAAAGCCCAGAGCACCAAAAAAAAGGAAGGGTGACAGACCCTCTCTGCTCCAAAGGGTTTTCTGTGGCAGATAAGGTTTTGGGTTTTCTCCCGTAATCTCCCGTTAAAATGCCCTTTTGGTAAACTACCCCCCGATTTGTGGGGCCTATGTGGTGCAAGAAGTATTAAACCCGGGGGCTTTCCCCTGAAGTTTTCCGCCTTTTCTCCGGGTACAAAGGGCTTTTTCCCTCATCCCTTAATAACCCCAAACGACCTTGGGCGTATGAACTCCCAAAAGGGCCCCAAAAGGGGTTTTTAGGGGAAACGCTAGGGGACCCCCCCGCACAGCCGCCCGGTGGGTTTGCGGGAAAAACCCGCTAACCCCCCCCGCATTTAAAACGCCGGCGGGTGGGTCCGCCCCGCTGGCCTGTTTTTAAAACCCCCTTTACGCCGCGCAAAGGGTGGGGCCCCGGCGTCTAAAATTTAAAGCCGATCGGTTTCCGCGGGGACCGATCGGGGTTTTTTTAACGGCAAAAAAGCGCAAACTATCTGGCCCGATCCGACACCGGGCCCAAAGTGGGGGGGAGCCTTTGGGGAAAGGGTCCCGTCACTTTTCCATGGGCCTTTTTCCCCACCCCTTTCCCCAGACAGGGAAATTTGGGAAACCCCCCACTTTGTACAACCCAATGCATTTTCCCATGCAAGGCCCCAGGGTTTTATTAACAATCGCCCCCACCAATGGTCAATACCAAAAGGTGGGCCCAAAGTTACAGTAAAAAAAAAAAATAAAGTTTTTAAAATACAAAAAAAAAAAAATATTAAAAGTTCAAATCCCCCCCCTTTCCCCCTTTTAAAAAATAAAATCATTAAAATAATAAAAAAAATTACACATATTTGGTATCGGCCCCCCCCGTCCGAAAAAGTCCTATCTAAAAAAAAATAAAAACATAAATCCCCGAAAAGCTAACCCCCGTAGAAAAAAAAATTCCAAAAAGCCCAAAAATTGCGTTTTGGCAAATTTTCCCCCACCCCAAAAAAAAGGGAAAAAAAAAGATCAAAAAGCGCATTCAAACCAAAATCTACGAAAAAAAAGTACACCAGCCCCCAAAAAAGCCCCCTTTTCCCTTAAAACCTGGTGTAATTTCAAAAAGTTAAAAGGTCGCCCAAAAAAATGGCGCCGTGGGTTTCAAATTTTAAAAATAGAAAAAAATTTTTAATTTTTTTAACGGTACCAAAAAAATAACGGAAACCCAAAATTTTGTTTAGCCGGTGCGAAAAAAACCTTAAAAAAACAGATAACACAATTTTATTTACCGAAGATTGAACTCTGTAAAAAACCCAAAAAAAAACCCCCCCCCAAAAAAAGGCGAAAATAAAATTTTTTTTTCACAATTTTTTCCCCCCTTAGAATTTTTTTTTGGGTTTCCCAATAAAAATTTTATAGAAAAATGAATAAAAAACCAAAGAAAGTAAAATCTTTTTTCCCCAAAATAAAAAGGCCCTCATGTTTTTTTTAAAGGGGGAAAAAAAAAGAAGTTAAAGGCTTTCAGAAAACCCAGGGGGGAAAAACGAACGGGCAAACCCCAAAAAAAACCCCCGGGCCTTTTAAGGGGGTTTAAAAAGGTACATACCGGCTATGACCCTTTGCCCTTTCCCAAAACCCCTCCTCCTTAAACGTTTAAGTGAAAAAATTTCGAGGGGCTCGTATCTTTGGGCACCCGAAAGTCAGAGATCCGCAATACCAAACCCCGGGGAAAGGGGTTTTGGTTTCCCGAGGAAGGGGGGGTTCCGGCCAGAATTTTTTCAACCGAGTCACACAATTAATTCCCTGACTCCCCCCCCGGAAACCCGGAAGGGGCCAGTGGGGCCTCCTAAAAGGGGGGGGGGGGGGTTTCTTTTCACGGCCCCCCGTTTTTTGGGCCGGGGAGGAGCAAGGGGCAAAAGGGTTTTAAAACCCCCGTCGGGTGACACCCCAGGGGGGAACCCGGCTGATAGGGGTTACAGCTCGGCTTCAAATCAGCTTGGGAGTGTTTTGCTCATGCCCAAAAAGGACCCGGAGGCCGCACCAATTCCCCGCTGCTGGGGCGGTGCCCCGGGGGCCCCCATTTAAACCGACCCCAGTTTTGGATTAAACTTTGGGGCCCGTTTAAAGTTTACCCTTCGTGCCCTTTTCCCCCGTTTTCCCCCCTTTCCGCCTTTTTTTTGCTCGTTACCCGACTTTGGGTTGCTTCCTGACCTCTTCCTCGTCCTCATTCTGTACCGTGTTTTTCTTTCCCGGGGTTTTGGGCCATTGGGTTGTCTTACGTTGTTTTTTTTTCCCTTTTTTCCATTTGTGTCTTTGGCGTACCCCAACTGTTATCAACCTGGACGCTGACTTCCCCCTTTCCCTGATGGCCCCGACCCAAAATAGTACGGACGTCTCCCCCGTTGGGGTCTTCCGGTTTTGGGGAGCACACCAAAATAGGCAGGGGCAGTTGGGCGGGGCAAACAGGGCCCACGCACCTCCTCTGACTTACAAGGGGTTTTTCCCTTTTTGATTTCATGTCATAGGGGAATTTTGAATAATGTTAAGGGTTTTAGCATTCCAGAAAGACTAAGGGTAGATCTTTTTAAGTTAGTCATGGGTCAAAGAAAGCTAGTTTAAACATTTCAAAAGGTAAAATTGCCCCGGGGTTTTTTCAAAACCAGTCCCCCAGATACAAGGGCTTTTACCCAAAAAAAACTGTGTTCAAAAGTACAAAAAAACAGGCCCCATCCCTTTAAGTGAGAAGGCCCCAAAAAAAAAACCAATTTTGCAGCGTTTTTTGCTTTCTTTTTTTTTTGGGTACAAGCAAAAGTTTAAAGCAAATGGGAAAAGAAACCCCTTAAAAACCTAAAAAATTTCCTTTTCCCCAAAGGGGTTTTAAAAAAATTTTTCATGGGGGTCTTACAAAGATGGACATAGTATTAAACAAATAAATATAGACGTTTCAATGAAGAAGTCTGCCACTAGTTGTTATAACAAGCATATAGTGCTCTTTTGAATCCTGGGGGGGGGGGTGGTAAATGACTGAAGAGAAAAAAGCCTTTATGACATACATGCCAACCCCCCCGTTTTTGGCGGGGGGTCCCGCTTTGGGGTCCCCCCCCCGCCCTCCCCGGGGGAGTTGGGATTCCTCCCCCCGCCCCAGGCGGGGGGGGCTCTTAAATGGGCCCCGGGGGACAGAGAAACGCTGTGCGCAAAACCCGGGGGCCGCCGGGCCTTCCCACAGGCGGGGGAAACGGCCGCTTTCCCCGCTTCAAAAAACCCCCCCCGGGAAATCTCGCTATGCAGGGGGGAGGCAGGAGGGATCGTTCCCTCCTTCCCTCCTCCCCCTGAAAGTTTCCCGGCGCCGGTGTGTGCGCTGCACATACAGGTCAGCGGCGCAGGGGACGTGACATCCCCCTGCGCCGCTGAGGAGATAGTCCGGAGCGGCCGTGCAGCAGGAGCCTGGTGAGGTAAGTGGATTTTATTATTTTATTTTTATTAGCTATATGGGGGCTCTGCCTGGCAACAATGGGGCACTCCTGCACGGGGACACTACCTGGCAACAGAGGGGAACACCTGCACAGAGGATCTACCTGCAACAGAGGGGGCATCTACCTGGCAAAATGGGGGCACTCCTGCACAGGGGGACACTACCTGGCAACAGAGGGGACATCTACCTGGCAACAGAGGGGGCATCTACATGGCAACAGATGGGGCATCTACTGGCAACAGAGGGGCTTCCTGATACTGAGGCTCTATGGTCAGGGGGCAGTACTGCTGAAGGGGCACTACCTGCTTATGGGGGGTTACTACCTGGCTACAAGGGCATCTACCTGGCTTCTTCCAAAGCCGTTATGCAGTTAGGTGGAGTGGGTGTGGCTTTTTGAAGGGGCGTGGCATACCAACAAGATGGGCGTTTCCATGCAAATTTTTGCCACGACGCGCTACGCCCACTAAAATCTCCTGCTTTTTCATTTTCAAAAGTTGGCAACTATGCTTTATGGGCTATGATGCGAATTGAGAAGAGTCCCTGATATTCCCTGTGGCGTCTCTCCTGGCCCAGACCTCACATGGGTAAAACAGGGCCATTCTAGTGACACCACATGCGATAACTTTTAATCTCTAACTGTTGATATCAAAAGCAGAGTGATTTCATCAGATCTTGCAGCTTTATAGTCTCGGGCTAGCCTCTTATTCTAATGGTATTTCTTTTATTACGATTCTCTAGAGAATTTTATTGAAATACTTGTTGGTTCTTTATGTATGTTAGCAACGGTACACTGAGTGGAGGATTGGCAGGCTTCAAGAGTTTGCACTTTGTCTTGCAGCACAGATATTTCAGTTTTCACAATATGGAGATCTTTTTGCTAGGCACTTTTCAAGCCCTGAGCTAATGCCATCCATGTCACTTTTAGTTGAGAGCATCAAGAGAAGGGCTTGCCTCTCTGGGGATAGCAGGTGGAGTTATGTTCAGGCTCTCTCCAGTGTATGATGAGTCATGCGTGCTCCTAGTAGAATTCTGTACAGTGAGGTCAATGAGAGTAGGATCTCTTCTTTGCCAGGGTCTTGTGTCTCCTGGGCACTTGGGGGTTAATGCTGGAGAGGATTGTGTACATGGAGAGCATTATTCTGGTGGGTCAGGCACAGATTCTTGTGCAATAGAAGCAGGGCTGTTGCTTAGTGATGAGCACTCTGGAGGTGTTGTGTGCACCATAGCAGTCTGTGTGATCTTTCTGCAAATAAGGTGTGAAGATGACGGCATCATGCTGTCTGGCTGGAGCTCATGGTCTCCAATTTGCCCTGACTCCTGATTCACTCCTCTTTTACACATTACCTTTTCCTCCATAGACTGTAGTAAAGGAGGAGGAGGAGAGTGGCAGAATTGTCCTTTCACATTCTCCTGTAGAGAAGTGACTAGCCCCCATCCTTGTTGTGTCTGTGACTCTCACTCTGAGCAGGGAGCGGTACAGGGTCTACCATGCAATGAGAGAAGGGCTTGCTCGCTCCCAAACATCAGACATCTTCTCCTGATTAGTGGGGAAGAGGGAGAATGTTCTTCTGTCGCCACTGTCTTCCTAAAGGAGGTGAGCAATTTTTCTTCCTCTGTTGCTTGCTGAGCACATTGAGCCAGGAGCATGATCCTTCAAAGATGGTGCTCGCTCTGGGGAAGCAGGGCCGCCGTTAGGGCAGTTCAGGGGGTACTGCTCTATGAGGCCTAGATCACAACATGAGACAGGGGGGCCTGATAGAACAGCAGCGTCACCCGCTGCCTGCGAGTATCAGCTCTGTGTGACACAGAGAAAGCCCAGCAGTGTAAGGGTGGAGGGGTCGGCTGTGTGAGAAAGGGAGAAGGGGCCCTACTGCATGAGGGGGTCGCTGCCTGTGTGAAGTGAGGGAGGGGGACGCTGCCTGTGTGAAGTGAGGGAGGGGGACGCTGCCTGTGTGAAGTGAGGGAGGGGCCCGACTGCATGAGATAGGGACGCTGCCTGTGTGAAGTGAGAGCGGGGGGCCTACTGCATGAGGGGGCGCCTTTCTGTGTGTAAGTGAGGGGGGGGGGGACGCTGCCTGGGTGAAGTGAGGGAGGGGCGCCCGACTGCATGAGGGGGTCGCTGCCTGTGTGAAGTGAGGGAGGGGGACGCTGCCTGTGTGAAGTGAGGGAGGGGCGCCCGACTGCATGAGGGGGACGCTGCCTGTGTGAAGTGAGCGAGGGGGGCCTACTTCATGAGGGGGGCGCTACCCGTGTGAAATGAGAGGGGGGCCTATGCATGAGGGGGGACGCTGCCTGTGTGAAGTGAGGGAGGGGCGCCCGACTGCATGACGGGGACGCTGCCTGTGTTGAAAGTTGGAGGGAGGGGGCGCCGACTGCATGACGGGGACGCTGCCTTTTTGAAGTGAGGGGAGGGGCCCTGACTGCATGACGGGGACGCTTCCTGTGTGAAGTGAGGGAGGGGGGCCCAACTGCATGAGGGGGAAGCTGCCTGTGTGAAGTGAGGGAGGGGGACCCACTGCCTGAGGGGGCCGCTGCCTGTGTGAAGGGAGGGGCGCCCGACTGCATGAAGGGGATGCTGCCTGTGTGAAGTGAGGGAGGGGCGACCGACAGCATGAGGGGGACGCAACCTGTGTCAAGTGAGGGAGGGGGGCCAACTGCATGAGGGGGACGCTGCCTGTGTGAAGGGAGGGGGGCCGACTGCAAGAGGGGGACGCTGCCTGTGTGTAGTGAGGGAGGGGGACGCTGCCTGTGTTGAAGTGAGGAGGGCGCCCGGACTGCATGAGGGGGGCACTGCCCGTGTGAGTGAGGGAGGGGGGCCCAACTGCATGAGGGGGACGCTGCCTGTGTGAAGTGAGGGAGGGGCGCCCGACTGCATGAAGGGGATGCTGCCTGTGGGAAGTGAGGGAGGGTGACGCTGCCTGTGTGAAGTGAGGGAGGGGGACGCTGCCTGTGTGAAGTGAGGGAGGGGGACGCTGCCTGTGTGAAGTGAGTGAGGGGCGCCCGACTGCATGAAGGGGACGCTGCCTGTGTGAAGTGAGGGAGGGGCGCCCGACTGCATGAGGAGGGGCGCGGCGTGTGTGAAGTGAGGGGGGGGGCGGGTCGACTGCTTTAGGGGACCTGCCTGTGTGAAGTGAGGGAGGGGGACGCTGCCTATGTGAAGTGAGTGAGGGGGACGCTGCCTGTGTGAAGTGAGGGAGGGGCGCCCGACTGCATGAGGGGGACGCTGCCTGTGTGAAGTGAGGGAGGGGCGCCCGACTGCATGAGGGGGACGCTGCCTGTGTGAAGTGTGGGAGGGGCGCCCACTGCATGAGGGGTCGCTGCCTGTGTGAAGTGAGAGGGGGGGGGCTACTGCATGAGGGGGACGCTGCCTGTGTGAAGTGAGAGAGGGGGGCCTACTGCATGAGGGGACGCTGCCTGTGTGAAGTGAGAGAGGGGGGCCTACTGCATGAGGGGGACGCTGCATTTGTCAAGTGAGAGTGGGGGGCCTACTGCATGAGGGGGACGCTGCCTGTGTGAAGGGAGGGGCGCCCGACTGCATGAGGGGGGTGCTCCCTGTGTGAAGTGAGGGAGGGGCGCCCGACTGCATGAGGGGGACGCTGCCTGTGTGAAGTGAGAGAGGGAGGCCTTCTGCATGAGGGGGACACTACCTGTGTGAAGGGAGGAGCGCCCGACTGCATGAGGGGGACGCTGCCTGTGTGAAGTGAGGGAGGGGGGACCGACTGGCATTGAGGGGGACGCTGCCTGTGGTGAAATGAGAGAGGGGGCCCAAATTGCATGAGGGGGAAGCTGCCTGTGTGAAGTGAGGGAGGGGGGCCGGCTGCATTTAGGGGGGCGCTGCCTGTGTGAAGTTTAGGGAGGGGGATGCTGCCTGTGTGAAGTGAGGGAGGGGGGCGCTGCCTGTGTGCAGTGAGGGAGGGGGACGCTGCCTGTGTGAAGTGAGGGAGGGGGACGCTGCCTGTGTGAAGTGAGGGAGGGGGACGCTGCCTGTGTGAAGTGAGGGAGGGGGACGCTGCCTGTGTGAAGTGAGGGAGGGGAACGCTGCCTGTGTGAAGTGAGAGAGGGGGGCCTACTGCATGAGGGGGACGCTGCCTGTGTGAAGTGAGGGAGGGGGACGCTGCCTGTGTGAAGTGAGGGAGAGGGGCCCGACTGCATGAGGGGGACGCTGCCTGTGTGAAGTGAGGGAGGGGCGCCCGACTGCATGAAGGGGATGTGCCGTGTGAAGTGAGGGGGGGGGGACGCGCCTGTGTGGTGAGGGGGGGGACGCTGCCTTTGAAGTGAGGGAGGGGCGCCCGACTGCGGGGGGACGCTGCCTTGTGAATGTGGGAGGGGGGCCCGCTGCATAGGGGGGACGTGCCGTGGGAAGTGTGGGGGGGCGCCGATTTAGGGGGGAAACTGCCGTGTGAAGTGAGGGGGGGCGCCCCAGCGAAGGGGATGCTGCTGGTGAAGTGGGGGGGGGAGCTGCCTGGTGAAGTGAGGGGGCGGCGTGCTGTGGAAGTGAGGGAGGGGGGCGCTTCTTTTTGAAGTGAGGGGGGGGGCCCAACTGCAGAGGGGGAATGCCTTTTGGGAATGAGGGAGGGGGGGGACGATGGGGGGACGCTGCCGTGTGAAATGAGAGAGGGGGGCCCAACTGCATGAGGGGGAGCTGGTGTGAATGAGGGGGGGGGGCCCATGCTGAGGGGGGACGCTGCCCGGTGAAGTAGGGGGGGGACGCTGCCTGTTGAAGTGATTGGAGGGGGCGCTGCCTGTGGAAGTGGGGGAGGGGATGCTGCCTGTGTGAAGTGAGGGAGGGGGACGTGCTGTGTGAAGTGGGGAGGGAAAAGGCCTGTGGAAGGAGGGGGGGCCTACTGATGGGGGGGACGCTGCCGGGTTTGAAGTGAGGGGGGCCCCGCTGATGGGGGGACGCTGCTGTGTGAAGTGAGGGAGGGGCGCCCGACTGCATGAGGGGGACGCTGCCTGTGTGAAGTGTGGGAGGGGCGCCCGACTGCATGAGGGGGACGCTGCCTGTGTGAAGTGAGGGAGGGGCGCCCGACTGCATGAGGAGGACGCTGCCTGTGTGAAGTGAGGGAGGGGCGCCCGACTGCATGAGGGGGACGCTGCCTGTGTGAAGTGTGGGAGGGGCGCCCGACTGCATGAGGGGGACGCTGCCTGTGTGAAGTGAGGGAGGGGGGCCGACTGCATGAGGGGGACGCTGCCTGTGTGAAGTGAGGGAGGGGCGCCCGACTGTATGAGGGGGACGCTGCCTGTGTGAAGTGAGGGAGGGGCGCCCGACTGCATGAGGGGGACGCTGCCTGTGTGAAGTGAGGGAGGGGCGCCCGACTGCATGAGGGGGACGCGGCCTGTTTGAAGTTAGGGAGGGGCGCCCGACTGCATGAGGGGGACGCTGCCTGTGTGAAGTGTGGGAGGGGCGCCCGCCTGCATGAGGGGGACGCTGCCTGTGTGAAGTGAGCGAGGGGGGCCCCACTGCATGAGGGGGACGCTGCCTGTGTGAAGTGAGGGAGGGGGGCCTACTGCATGAGGGGGACGCTGCCAGTGTTGAAGTGAGGAGGGGGGCCTACTGCATGAGGGGGACGCTGCCTGTGTGAAGTGAGGGAGGGGGCCCTACTGCATGAGGGGGACGCTGCCTGTGTGAAGTGAGGGAGGGGCGCCCGACTGCATGAGGGGGACGCTACCTGTGTGAAGTGAGGGACGCGGGAGGAGCCCTCTAGGGAGAGACAACTCAAATTGTAAGGGAAGGGGCAAGATTCATCTGCTGTGAGGGGGCCCAGGGATGTGAAGACAATGTAATGTATTAGATCTGTGTATATATAGTATGGTGTGTATATAGTGTGTGCATGGGTCTGTATATAGTGTCTGTACATCATATGTACATGTATATAGTTTGTATAGTGTGTTTTTAGCATGTGTGTGTGTGTATGGAGTGTATATAGCATCTATGTGTATATATAGTCTGTATATAGCATATGTATAGAGTGTATGTGTGTATATAAAGTCTGTATATAGTGTGTGTGTGTGTATATATAGAGCCTCTATATAGTGTGAGTATATATAGAGTATGTATATAGCATATATGAGTATATACAAAACCTGTATATAGCTTGTGTGTGTTTATAGCATGTTTGTGTCAGTGCTGATGGCTGGCGTTATCGTTTGAACTGTTCGTGCTCTTGAGCTGATTCTATGATATTGAGTTTGAAATCCAGGGGCGAGTCTCTCCTCTCAGCAGGCGTGTCTCTCCTCACTAAAGCTGTGACATCATCAATCTGTGTGAGGCAGGCGAAGCAGAAGGATGTCTGGAGAGAAGAGATCTGCAGCTTCCTGTATGTTTCCTATGTGTCTGCAGAGCCTTCAGGCTCCACAAGCTCCTTGCTGGGCTATAAGCAGTTATACACACAGCCTGAACTGGTGAAACATATGTGAGGAAGCACACTGCCCTCCCCTCCTCCCCTTCTGTTACCAGACAGGAGACTATGACTGTGGTATATGGAGGAATACACACTGCCCTCCCCTCCTGTTACCAGACAGGAGACTGTATGACTGTGGTATATGGAGGAATACACACTGCCCTCCCCCCCTCCTCCCCTTCTGTTACCAGAGAAGGAGTGGTTATGAGGAACAAAATGACTGGGGTTTATATGGGGAATAAACACAGTATGCCAGTCCCCTAACTGAACACCTTCTTTTTTACCCAGACGGGAGACTGTATGCAGGTAGGGGAAATACACACTGCCCTCCCCCTCCCCTTCTGTTACCGACAGGAGATATGACGTGGTTATGGAGGAATACCCTGCTCCCCCCCTCCCCTTTGTTACCGGGGAAGGAGACTGTATGACTGGGGTATATGGGGGAAAACACAGCCCCCCCTCCCCCCTTCGTTACCGACAGGGATTTTTGACTGTGGTTATGGAGGAATCACATGCCCCCCCCCTCCCCCCTTCTGTTATAGGCAAAAGACTGGGGTAATGGGGGGAACAGGAATGTAAAAACTGTTTTATATGGGGAATCTGTGGCAAAAACCCAGCAGTAATTACCAGATAATTCCCCTGAATGGGAGACGAGTATAAAGTCACCCATTGGTTTTAACAGTCAGAGGGGGGGGAAAACACAGAGTGTGCAGGCAGCCAATCACAGCGCAGGGGGCGTGTTCGGGGCATTTCCTGGCTGGGGGCGTATCCCAACAGGCTGAATGAAATGTCAGCGAGTCAATCACAGAAAAGGGGGCGTGTCCCGACTAGCAGTAGTAGAAATAGAATACAGATTTACAGAAAAGCTCATATCTGCTAAATCAAGTGACTGAGGTAATGCAACCCAACTACAAAAGTGCTTATTTTTACTGTCCCCATAATCTGAGACATGATCTTTGTAGCGATATAACCCCTTTAAGTGCTGGACAGTGAGCTAGGGAGGGCCTGGGAAGCACCTTCTTCCTGAGCTGGTTTCTGGCTCTAGTACCAGGGTGCTGTGGCACTGCCCAAGTGCTGTGGGCACAAGGGATGCACTGTGGCAGCAGTTGGTGTCCATGGGCTGTAGCATACTGTTCTGCTTCTGCTCTTCTCCGGCTGACTGTGGCCGGTGTCCTGGAGCAGCCTCACGGCCCTGCCTATTTGGGGAGTGCCCCCGGCTGACTTCTATACCCGAGTGGAATAGCTGAGGTGTTCCAAAAAACAAAAATGGGAACAGCACAGAAATTCCACATAAGACCATAAAAGGTCAATAAAAATGCAAAGTCCGTCCCAAGGCGAGCAAGCATCAAACTCACCACCGTAGGATACAAAAAGATGGTTTGGACGACAGCATAGTAAAAGCAGGAATCAGCTTTATTCCAGAGTGAGAGGGCACCATCACAACGTTTCGGCCTGTCAGTGCATGGCTTTTTCAGCAGCATAAAATACAGATTGTAATCCAGGTGTATTTAAGGGGATATCAGACCCTCCTCAATCACATAATATCCAATCAAGTCACAAGCATTAATAATCATTTAACAAACACATGTGCAAGTGGATATTCATAGGTCAATACAATGATGGACATAAAACATCACCTCTTATAACTCAGTATCCCATTGCCTGGGGAACTCAAGACATCAGATGCATACATACCGCGCCTAATACATCGCGGCGTCCTCTAATCGATATTGCGCATATCCGGAAATCCGCGCATCGGCGCTGAGGGGATCCGGAAGCGCCAAGCACTACGGCTTCAAAGGTAACTACTGCGCATGTCTAAGGACAAGTCATAGTTCTAAATAGCGCTACAAGTACGATAACCAATGTGTGAAATGCTGAAGAGTAAGTAAATAATTGAGCATAATGCCTCTAGACTCTGATCCACATTTTTATGTTATTCTACTAGGCCCAAACAGGGAGAAAAAAAAAAAAAGCTGAGAGACTCAGCAAAAGCTAAAGCCATTCAGCATCATCCTCAAAAACGGGCCTAATTCAGTGGTCAGTCACAGTCTATAGAAAATACAGAAACATATAAGGTAATCTGTTTTAGGGTGTCCCCTTTCTTTTGTAAAAGAAATCACCCCCAAAGAGGAAAAAATTCCTCCTAAGGATACCCCTAAGAGATCAAGAAAAAAAGTGGCACCCCGGGAGACCCCCCCTGTTGGAAAGCCCCACATCGACTGTAATTTTATTATTTTGACAATTCAGCATTCAAAAACATAAAAAAAAAATATAATAAAAAAAATATATTTTATTAACAAAACCAATAAAAAAAAAAAATTTCTTTTTTTTTATTCACATGTCCTTTTCCCGCCCGGGGATTCGGAGTGGGGAGGAGGACGGAACCCTTTGTTCCTTGGAATGTGGTTCCGTATTTACGGGAGGATTGGACCCGTTTTTTGCGCGAAATACGGCGACAGTACGGCTCCACTCGGCCCAAATAACCCGTGTGAACTTGCCTTTGCTGTTGGGGCCCTGAAATTCCGATGGATTTTGAAGTAGCAGTTGATGTAGGCAGCAGGTCGGCCAGAGGGGAGAAGTAGTTATAAATAGCAGTTTCTGATGCTGTCGTCCCCTGGGCACCTGTGGCTGACTTTATTTTTCCTGGGATCCATTTTTTGCAGATTTCTAGCTTAAAAAGCAGGTGGCCCAGAATGCACCTTGCAGACAGCATGTCAGGCAATGCCCCATAGGCCCATTTTTTAATTATAATATGTGTCACTTTATGTGGGAATAACTTTTTGATACTTTCATCTATCCTTGTGATTTAGAGATTGTTTTCTCGGGACACATTGTTCTTTAAGTTAGTAAGAATTTTGGTCAATACAGTCTTTGTTTGTGAAAAATATCAAAATGTCATGAAAGTTTGCAAAAATTTTTGAACTTTAAAAATAGCATGCAAGACAGATAATTATTCCACCCAAAATATTTTATAACTAGCATCTACCATATGTCTACTTTATGCTGGCATCATTTTTTAAATGTCTTTTTAGTTTTTTATCATTAGGGGTTAGGTTTTAGTAGCAAAGTTGCACCCCTTAAAGCATTTAGGAAGTTTATTAACCCCTTCCCAACACTAGACGTACTTGTACGTCCTAGCGGAAAGTGACTTCCGGCAAATGGACATACAGGTACGTCCTGGACATCGTGCAGGCTCTCAGGCAGTGCCCGCACGATCACAACATGGGACCAGCTGTATATTACAGCTGGCCTCATGCTGCATCACCAGTTGCCAGAGTAAGCTCCGGTCGCGGGTGATTTACCCCTTAGCTGCCGCAATCTATTACGATCACGGCTGCCAGTGGCTTCTGTAGCAACCCAGCAGCTTTAAAAAGGGCTTCCGGGTTCCCTGTAATGTCATATCCCGACCGACCCCTGTGGCTGGGCTAGTGATTGACATGCCATGGGCCGAAAAAAAAAAATGCGTATACCCCCCTTTTTTTTAATTTTTTTTTTTAAGTTTTTCATTTAAAAAAAAAAAAACTATATAATTGGGTATGCCATTGTATCCCCCCATTAGTAAAACTAACTTGCCACATATACCCAGGGCTTCCATCAGAAATTGTGGAACCCCATACAGCTGGAGCATAGTTCCCCCCCTCCCAGTCATTAGGGCCCCCTGTGGGCACAGTTCCCCCCCAGTCATTGGGGCCCCCTGAGGCAAAGTTCCCCCAGTCATTGGGGCCCCCCTGTAGGCATAGTTTCCCCCCTTTCATTGGGCCCCTGTAGCTAATTACTTACATGGCCGCGCTCCGGCTCTGGCATCTCCGTCTCCTCCTGGCCCCAAGCCTGCTGCTTTAGGCTTGGGGGCGAGAACAGAAAGCTCGGCAGACGTTGCGATGGCGTCACTTCCGCCGCGCCGCCTGCAAAACGATGTACGGCAGGGGCAGGGAGTTCACAGTTCCCCCTGCCATGCCGTTCATCTTAATTGTATGCGCGTGCACAGACGTGCATAAAATTTTAAAGATACCCTCTGTGAAGTAAGGGGGCGGAGCCCGCCGCGGCGGCGTGCCCTGCCTGGGTTCACAGATTGGCCGGGCCCGGTAGAGCAGTATTGGTTGTACTGCCCTATCGGCGGCCTTGCATATACTGCACAGGGAGCGGTGTTAAAAATAAAAAAAGTTATGGCTCTCAGACTATGGCAATGCAAAAACGTGTTTTACACAATAAAAACACTTTTATTCAAAAGGAAAAAGCTGTAAAACAAAAAAAATAAAAAAATTGTGTATCGCTGTAATCGTATCGACCTGATGAGTAAAGCAATTTATAGCAAAGTAAGTAAAGTAATTTATAGCACACGGTTTGACTGCCATAAAAAATAAAAAAACGCTACAAGGATTGCTGTATTTTGTTCAAAACACCTCTCAAAAACCTTGATGAATAGTGATCAAAGCATCATATGACCCCCATACTGGTACCAATGAAATGATATTCTTTAAGGGGTGTAGCTTCCAATATGGCGTCTTGTTAGGGGTGTTTATTAAAGTGGTTGTCTCACTACAAGGATTGCTTTTTATGTTAAAGATCTTCCAGAAACAAGTCACTTTGCAATATGTGTCCATTATCAGTGTCCTACCTATTCTGAGATATCCCCTCTTGTATTGGCTGCATCAGCTACTCAGGTCGCTATAGTTACAGACCTGGCTTCTACTGCAGCCTAGTAGAAAGCAGTAAACACGATCCTGAATTCAAAATGAAACCAAGAAAACAGAACAAATCAATGTAGTGAGACAACCCCTTTAAGTTTTAGCATGTTAGGGTGTGTGCAAACCTTTAATGGTGTCTAAAGGAAATTGTAATGAAAATGAGCCCCAAAGCCAAATAGATGCTCCTCCTATTCTGAGGCTTGGGGAAGAGTCAAATAGGGTCACATATAGGATATCTCTAAAAACGTCAAAATTGGTGGAATTGATGTTGTTTCATTTACCTGGTCATATCTACAGAGTTCCGGTGAATAATGAATAAAAATGTAAAATCTGCAAAAAAGTGAAATTTTACCTCCACTTTGCTTTGATTTCTGTGAAACATGTAATGGGTTAATAAACTCCCTAAATGCTGTTTTGAATACTTTAAGGGGTTTAGTTTCTTAGATTGATTAATTATGAGATGTATCTAACATACAAGCCCCTCAACGCCATATCAGAATTGGACTGGTCCCAAAAAAAAAAATCTATGTTGCAAATTTCCTTGAAAATGTGACAAATTAAATTACTACATTAGATTTCTAAGCCCCCTAATGTCATAAAAAAAGAAATTTAAAAAATGATGCCAGCTTAAAGTAGACATATGGTAGATGCTAGTTAAAAACTGTTTTGAGTGAAATAACTGTCTTACCAGCAGAAATTTTTTAACTTTAAAATATCAAATTTTTTCAGCATTTTTCATGATATTTTTCATAAATAAACAATGATTGTATGGAACAAAATGTCTTACTACCTTAAAGCACAATGTGTCATGAGAAAACTATCTCTGAATCACATGGATAGGTGAAATTATAAAAAGTTATTATCACATAAAGTAATATGTCAGATTTGAAAAATAAGGCTCTGTCAGGAAGGCCAAAACTGGCTGTGGCAGTAAGGGGTTAATCCTCTAGGTGTTTTGTGGAAATTAAAGCAAAATTTATTTAGAAGCTTTTTAACTTTAATCCATTATTCACTGGAACACAGTAGAAGTTACCAGGGACACTCAACTCAATATTGATTCTACTGTTTTTAGAGATACAACCTTCCAGAAGTGACTCCATTTTTGAATTGATACCCCTCGTATTCATCAAGCGGTGTATTGTGCATTCACAAGCGTTTCACAGGCACCGGGCCGTAGCGCATCCCCTGCCGGTCCGCGGCTCCGGCTACATATGATGCCAGCCGCCCACTGACTTTAGTCCGGACAGTCGGCATCTGCTCTGCGCAGCCGCTGTAATCCAGCCGCACAGAGGTAGCAGCTGCACACAGCATGCGGCTGCATCACTATAGAGAAAGCAGGGATTGTGCATTACCGTCCAGGCTTTCCCTCTCACTGTATGGCTATTTGCACACGGCTTAACTGCGGGTGGTAATGTCGCACCGAAATTACGCCGTGTTGCCGGGGGCGGTATCGGGGGTGCGGCACTTCGCCGGCCCATAGACAGTCATTGCTAGCGGCGCGTATACCCCGCTAGAAAGTGACATGTCAATTATCTCCCCCCTCGGCGTATTCGCCGAGCAGGGAGAGGAGACTGTAATGCATAGTTCTCTATGAGAACTGTGCATTACCTTAGTTACTGGGATGGATTCAGCCCGTAATTGGCGCACTTCGGCGCGTAATTACGGACTGAATTACGTCCCAGAAAAAGCCGTGTGAACATGGCCTTAATGCGGCGCTCACTGAGCTCCGTATCTACAGCGATCATCAGTGACGCAGGCGGAGTGATGCAGCAGTGTTGTCACACCCCCTGCGCCGCGGGATCACGTCGGACGCAGACGCTCTGCAGGGGATCCGGGAAAGGTGAGTAACTTTCTTTTCTTTTTTTTTCTTCTTTTTTTACTAGCCTGACTACTACAGGGGAGCATATATCTATTAATTATCACTACAGGGGAGCATATATCTATTAATAAACACTACTGGGGCCATATATCTATTAATTATCACTACAGGGGAGTATATATCTATTTAATTATCACTACAGGGGATCATATATCTATTAATTATCACTACAGTGGAGCATATATCTATTAATTATCACTACAGTGGAGCATATATCTATTAATTATCACTACTGGGGAGTATATCTTAATTATCACTACTGGGGAGCATATATCTATTATCACTACTGGGGAGCATATATCTATTATCACTACTGGGGAGCATATATCTATTAATTATACTACGGGGACCCTTATTTTTTATTTAATATATCAGATATACTGGGCCATATATTTATTTATTATACTATGGGGGCCATATATTTATTTATTTAACTGCTTTGGGGCCATATTATTTATTACTACTGGGGGCCTTATATTTATTATCACTACTTGGGGCCATATATTTATTATCACTGCAGGGGCCATATATTTATTTATTATCACTACTGGGGCCATATATTTATTTACTATCACTGCAGGGGCCATATATTTATTATCACTGCAGGAGCCATATATTTATTTATTATTACTACAAGGGCATATATTTATCCATCATTACTACAGGGGGCATATATCTATCTCTAATGACTACAGGGAGCTATATCTCTATAATGACAGAGCTGATTACATATGTATATTATATACATGTATAATGCTGATCAATATTACTGCAGACTGATTGTCAGCTCTGTGGGTCAGCATTATTAGTATAATACTGACCCACAGAGCTGACAATCAGTCTGCAGTTATATAATACTGGTTACCCCATACTTTACCCCTAAATGAAACAGTATACACTTTATTGTAGTTTTTTTTTCTGTGTGTGATCCTAAACATCCAACCCTCTCAATAACCCCGCCCCTAACAACCATGCCCCAGATAACCCCGCCTCCACTGGGCCGTGGAAGAATTGTTGTGCATCAAACCGGTCCCTGGTGGAAAAAAGGTCGGGGACCGCTGGTATAAATGACATGATAACGTTACTATGCCGGTCAGTGAAATTACAATGGCATCAATTTTATGTAGTTTTTCTTTTAGGTGCCACTACTTTTACACAATAGAAATAGGTTTGTTAAAAAAAATTATTTTAATATCATCATATTCCGAGAACTATAACTTTTTTTACTTTCTATATATGGAGCTAAAAAGGACTTGTTCTATGTGGAATAAGTTGACTATTTATTGGTACTATTTTGGGGGACACATGACTTCTTGTTGACCTTTTAATCCATGTTTGGGAGGCAGAAATGAAGAAAATACAGCAATTCTGCTAGCGTTTTTTATTTTTTACAGCGGTTACCATGCAGTATAAATTACATGTTACTTTTACTCTCTGGGGCAATATAATTACAGTGATACCCTTTTTATATAGTTTTTTTATGCTATAGCACTTAAAATGTTTTTATTCTGTAAAACAATGTTTATGCATCGCTATCCTCTGTTAGACATAATTATTTTATTTTTCCATATACGGAGCTATATAAGGGCTTTTTTTGCTGGACAAAGTGATGTTTTCATTGCTACCAATGAGGTTTTATATGTCTTTTTGATCGCTTTTTGTTCTGTGCAATGAACAAAAATCGCAACTCTGCCATTGTTTTTATTTTTTTTTATGCCGTTATTCATGTGGGTTAAATAATGTGACAGATTTATAGGCTAGTTCGTTATGCACGCAGCAATACCAAATTGGTGTACTTTTTTTTAATTTTGATCTTTTTGGTTTAATTGACATTTTTTTGGGAAAGGGTGGTGTGCGTGTTTTACTATATGTGTGTTTGTGGTGTTTTTTTGCCGAAGGAAATAGAGGGAGCCCCCTCCCACTGTCATTTCTCATAGATACATGGTCGCATTAACCGCAGCATCTAAGGGGTTAATTGGCCGCGACCAGAGTAAACTGCAACCAACAATGCATAAAAAATTCTTGCACCAATTGTGCAGGCTCTGCTTCTGTGCCAGTACGGTCTTCATGACATACTGGTGCCTTCCTGATCATGACGTACCGATACGTCAAATGTCAGTAAGGGGTTCAAGAATTTATTAGAATTTGGACAATCAGCATGAAAATGCAAAATTATTTTTTTTCCAATAATATGTAGTTTAAGCTCAATTTTTTTTTTTTTTGTGTTTTTTTTCACAAAGAGTAAGAGGAGAAAAAACACCATTCCCTATGCATTTTTTGTCAAGTGCATCAATACAGCTTATGTGGTCAAATTACTTATTGGGTACAGGGCAAAGGTCAGAAGGGAAGAAGTGCCATCTGTTGTTTTAGTGTAGGGTTTCACTTAAATGATTTTCAATTGCAATGATGGATGTGTACAGCTCATCTGGTTCTAGTACAATTTAAATTTCCACCTGAGCTAAGGGCTTTTTTAAATGTCATTTACTGTGTGGTATAGAGGAGATACAAACTTTTATTCTGCCGGCCAACAGTTCCAAATGTGGATGTTAGGATTACAATTTTTCATTACTTTTGCAGAATAACAAGAAAAAAATATATATTTTGTGTTGCTATATTCTGACAGTCATAACTTCTGTCAACGTGTGTTGAGGCTTGTTTTTGCAGGACAAGCTGTAGTTTTTAGTGGTGCCATATTTGGGTGGTTTTGATTCCTTTTTATACCATTTTTTAGGAGTCCAGCTGGCCACAAACTAGCTATTCTGCTCTAATAGCCTGTTTCCCCGAAAATAAGACACAGTTAATTTTTTTATGCAATTCAGAGTTTGGCTGCTTTTGCTGATGTTTGTGATGAAATCACTACAATATATTAATACATATTGATGTTAACTCTTGTTCATGGAAAAATAAGAAATCCCCTAAAAATAAGTGTTAGCTCGTTTTTAGGAGCAAAGATTAATATAAGACACTGTCTTATTTTCATGGAAACAGGGTATATATACATATATTATATTTATTATGTTGGATACGATACCAATCACGTGTAATTTTAATTTCTTTTAATAGGCATTTTGTGTTTTGTTTGTATGTTTTCAAACTTGATGTTTAATAAGACTTTTTTCAGTGGTACTGCAATGTATTATGCCTGTGATAGACACAATCTCTGTCAGTGCCTAATAAGCCTTCATACGTGGCTGACCCAAAGGACATTATTTTGCCTACCTTTGTAATAGTAAGGCTATGTCTACACTGCACAGAAAAAATTCTGTTTTTTTTTCAGCGTTTTTCATTTTCTAAAAACGCTGGAAAAACGACTGTAATCATCTCCCAAAGACTTCTATAGTAAAAACGTCCTGCTGTCTACACTGAGCTTCTTTTTTCTGCTCGTTTTTTTTACTGGTCGTATTTTGCAACATGTTCTAAAAAACGCCAGAGCAGGACAGAAAATTTACTACAGGAGTCTATGGAAAGCGGCGGACGTCTTTTGGCGCGTTTTCGCGGCATTTTTTGATGCGATTTTTCAATGAAAACCTGCCCAGGAGACCCAAGTCCCACCTATAGTGGGTGTAACAAAGGTTATACCTGATCAAATTTGCATACAAGTGTCTGACGTGTCCTTGTCTGTACCTTTTGTAATAAAATGATCTTTGGCCGCTAACGTTTTTTGCGCAATTCATATATTTTTAGCTAAAAATACGTTTTTTATGGATTTTGACGTCAGAATCCATTTTCTTGCGGATTTTGTTGCTAAAATCCTTTTCTTAACATACTTTGGGCTAAAATTTAAGTTAACTTGCTTCTGACGCCAAAAATACGTTTTTTTCACGGATTTTGGCGCCAGAATCCGTTTTTTTACGGATTTTGGTGCTAAAATCCTTTTCTTAACATATTTTGGTGCTAAAATCCTTTTCTTAACATATTTTGGCGCTAATAAAGTTATCTCGCTTCTGACGCCAAAAATAGTTTTTTACGGTTTTGGTGCAAGAATCAATATCTTTAGCTTTTGGCTATGTCTACACTGAGTGGACAAAGAACGACCTGAAATTTTCTTAACTTTATTAGTGCCAAAATATGTTATCTCGCTTCTGACGTCAAAAATAAGTTTTTTCACGGATTTTGGTGCTAAGATCAATATCTTAGCTTAGGCTATGTCTACACTGCAGTGGACAAAGAACGACCTGAAATCGTTTTCTTAACTTTATTAGTGCCAAAATATGTTATCTCGCTTCTGACGTCAAAAATATGTTTGTTTTTTTTTACGGATTTTGGCCCAAGAATCCGTTTTTTTACGGATTTTGGTGCTAAAAATCCTTTTCTTAACATATTTTGGCGCTAATAAAGTTATCTCGCTTCTGGTGCTAAAAATAAGTTTTTTACGGATTTCGGCGCTAAGATCAATATACTTAGGCTATGTTCTACACTGCAGTGGACAAAAAACGACCTGAAAACGAATTACTATAAACGTTCATGAAACTGAGTTTTTCTGTCACTGCCTGTCAAAAGCAGCTGAAAAAACGGCCGTCTTTTGGAGCGTTTTTTGTTTTTTGGAACGTTTTTTGAAGCGTCTTTGCTCTACTTTTAATGTATGCACAAATTAAGCTATTGGATGTAAACTACACCCTACAGGTGGAGTTAACATGTTAAGTAGTCACTTCCTTTAGATCAGGGGTCCCCAACCGCCGGTCCACGGACTGGCACTGGACCTCAGCCCATCCCCTGCCGGTCCGCGGCGCCGGCTATACTTGATGCCGACCGCCCGCTGACTTCAGTCCGGGCGGTCGGCATCTTGTCTGCGCGGCCGAGGACCTAGCAGCTGCATTCAGCGTGCGGCTGCATTACAGAGAAAGCAGGGACAGTTCATTACCGTCCCTGCTTTCCCTATTGCTGTAGATGCGGCGCTCACTGAGCGCTGTATATACAGCGATGAGCGGCGCAGGGAGTGTGATGCACGGTGACGTCACACGCGCCGCTCGGTGATGTCGGCTGCTGGGAGGAGGAGCTCGGCCGAGGATTCGGGAAAGGTGAGTGACTTCTTATTACTTTTTTTTCTTTAATTGCCCTGACTGCCTACTGGGGCAGCTATGTATCATTACTACTACTGGGGCAGCTATCTATCATTACTACTACTGGGGCAGCTATCTATGTATCATTATCACTACTGGGGCAGCTATCAATCATTACTACTACTGGGGCAGCTATCTATGTATCATTACTACTACTGGGGCAGCTATCTATCATTACTACTACTGGGGCAGCTATCAATCATTACTACTGGGGCAGCTATCAATCATTACTACTACTGGGGCAGCTATCAATCATTACTACTACTGGGGCAGCTATCTATGTATCATTACTACTGGGGCAGCTATCTATCATTACTACTACTGGGGCAGCTATCTATCATTACTACTGGGGCAGCTATCTATCATTACTACTACTGGGGCAGCTATCTATCATTACTACTACTGGGGCAGCTATCTATCATTACTACTACTGGGGCAGCTATCTATCATTACTACTACTGGGGCAGCTATCAATCATTACTACTACTGGGGCAGCTATGTATCACTACTGGGGGCAGCTATGTATCACTATCACTACTGGGGGCAGCTATGTATCACTATCACTACTGGGGCAGCTATCTATCATTACTACTGGGGCAGCTATGTATCATTACTACTGGGGCAGCTATCTATCATTACTACTACTGGGGCAGCTATCTATCATTACTACTACTGGGGCAGCTATCTATCATTACTACTGGGGCAGCTATCTATCATTACTACTACTGGGGCAGCTATCTATCATTACTACTACTGGGGCAGCTATCAATCATTACTACTACTGGGGCAGCTATCTATGTATCACTATCACTACTGGGGCAGCTATCTATCATTACTACTACTGGGGCAGCTATCTATCATTACTACTACTGGGGCAGCTATCTATCATTACTACTACTGGGGCAGCTATCTATCAATCATTACTACTGGGGCAGCTATCAATCATTACTACTACTGGGGCAGCTATCAATCATTATTACTGGGGCAGCTATCTATCATTACTGGGGCAGCTATGTATCATTATTACTGGGGCAGCTATCTATCAATCATTACTACTGGGGCAGCTATCTATCAATCATTACTACTGGGGCAGCTATCTATCATTACTACTACTGGGGCAGCTATCTATCATTACTACTACTGGGGCAGCTATCAATCATTACTACTACTGGGGCAGCTATCAATCATTACTACTACTGGGGCAGCTATCTATCAATCATTACTACTGGGGCAGCTATCAATCATTACTACTACTGGGGCAGCTATCTATCAATCATTACTACTGGGGCAGCTATCAATCATTACTACTGGGGCAGCTATCTATCAATCATTACTACTGGGGCAGCTATGTATCATTACTACTGGGGCAGCTATCTATCATTACTACTACTGGGGCAGCTATCTATCAATCATTACTACTGGGGCAGCTATGTATTATTATTATTATTATATTTATTTTAGAGCGCCATTAATTCCAGGGCGCTGTACATTTAAGGGGGAATTACATACATAACAAATATTGAACAAATACAATGGTGACAAAAATGACTAGTAACTGAAACAGAGAGGAAAGAGGACCCTGCCCGCGAGGGCTTACAATCTACAAGGAAGAAGGGAGAGACAGAAGGTAGTGAGGCAGACATGCTTGCGGCCGGTGTAGTGGTGGTGGGGTTAATGTGGGTTGTAGGCTATCCTGAAGAGAGGGGTTGTCAGGTTGGTTTTGAAGCTGGTGAAAGTTGGGGAGAGTCTGATGTTTTGGGTTAAGGAGTTCCAGAGTGTGGGTGAAGCATGTGAGAAGTCTTGGAGACGGTTATGTGAGGAGCTGATGAGAGGGGAGCAGAGGAGAAGGTCCTGTGAGGAGCTATCAATCATTACTACTACTGGGGCAGCTATCTATCAATCATTACTACTGGGGCAGCTATCTATCAATCATTACTACTGGGGCAGCTATCTATCAATCATTACTACTGGGGCAGCTATCAATCATTACTACTGGGGCAGCTATCTATCATTACTACTGGGGCAGCTATCTATCATTACTACTGGGGCAGCTATCTATCATTACTACTGGGGCAGCTATCAATCATTACTACTGGGGCAGCTATCAATCATTACTACTGGGGCAGCTATCAATCATTACTACTGGGGCAGCTATCAATCATTATCACTACTGGGGCAGCTATGTATTATTTATTATTACAGGGGGCATATATCTCTATAATGACAGAGCTTATTACATATGTATATTATGTACATGTATAATGCTGACCCACAGAGCTGACAATCAGTCTCCAGTTATAAAATACTGGTTACCCCATACGATATCCCTAAATGACACAGTATACACTTTATTGTTTTGTTTTTTTTTGTTGTGTGTGAATCTAAACATCCAACCTCCTCCATAACCCCGCCCCTAATAACTCCGCCCCCACTGGGCCGTGGAAAAATTGTCGAGCATCAAACCGGTCCCTGGTGGAAAAAAGGTTGGGGACCGCTGCTTTAGATCACTGTAGCCATTTTGAGCACAGTGTCCTTTGTGTGCTGCTGCATGCAACTACTTTATTAAATTTTGCACCAGATTCTTGCACCAAAATCCACAAAAACCCACATTATCTTTTCATACAGCAACATAACTGTATTAGCATCAAAATCTGTAAAGAAAGGTATTTTAGTGCCAAAATCCCAAAAAACTCATTATTGCGCCAAATTCCGTAAAAAAAAAAACACTATTTTTAGTGTCAGAAGCGAGATCACTTTATTAGCGCCAACATTTTTAGAGATATGGATTTTAGCGCCCAAATCCGTAAAAAAAACGGAATCTGGCGCCGAAATCCGTAAAAAACTTTTTTTTTTGCGTCAAAAGCTATAACGCTTTATTAGCGCCAAAATCTGTAAAAAAAAAAAGGGATTCTGGCGCCGAAATCCATTAAAAACTTCTTTTTTGTGCATCAGAAGCGACAAAACTTTATTAGCGGCAAAATTTGTAAAGACAAGGATTTTAGCCACAAAATCCATCAAAAAACGGATTCTGGCGCCGAAATCAGTAAAAAATTAATTTTTTGGCGTCAGAAGCGAGGTCACTTTATTAGCGCCAAAATATGTTCAGTAAAGAATTTTAGTGCCAAAATCCGTAAAAAAACGGATTCTGGCGCCAAAATCCGTAAAAACACATTTTTTTAGCGCCAGAAGCGAGAACATATTTTGGCGCTAATAAAGTTAAGAAAAGGATTTTAGTGCCCAAATCCGTAAAAAAAAACGTATTTTTATCGTCACAAGTGAGAGAACTTTATTTGCGCCAATATCTGTAAAAAAAAAAAAAAAAAATAGTTAGCAACCAAAGCATGATCATTTTATTACGAATGGTACAGACAAGGACACATAAGACACTTGTATGTAAATTTGATAATATATAACCTTTGTTACCACCCATTATAAGTGTAACTTGGGGCTCTGGGAGGGTTGTCATTGAAAAATCGTGGCAAAACACGCGCCAAAAGACGTCCAGCGCTTTACATAGACTCCGGTAGTAAATTTTCTGCCCTGCTCTGGCGTTATTTAGAGCATTTTGCAAAATACGTCCAGTAAAAAAAACTAGCAGAAAAAAGAAGCTCAGTGTAGACAGCAGGACGTTTTTACTATAGAAGTCTATGGGAGATGATTACGGACGTTTTTCTGTGCAGTGTAGACATAGCCTAAGGGATTGTTCACATGGCATGTTTGGATCCAAAAATGAGATCCAAAAATGCAGCAGCAATCAGATCCTAAACAGATGTTTGGATGCGTGTTGGATGCAGCAGGATCGCACCCTATAGTTTAAAATAGGGCTCCTGCTGTGTCTGAGACGTGCATCGGCGATCACTCGTGTGAACACCAATGCGTGTTTCTAGTTAAAAGCAATGTAAATCACATTGCTCATTATTAGATACGTGTTTGGGGTCCAACAGATGGATCCAGACACGTATCTAAAAGCGTATGTTCACACAGACTCAACACGCTGTGTGAACATACCCTAAGGCCAGGGGTGTCACTCGTTTTCACCGGGGGCCGCATCAGCCTCACGGCGTACCTTAAAGGGCCGACATAATTTTAGAACTACTTGTAGGTAGATAAGTGGCTATAAAGCCCCCTGTAGATGACAGTTATATCTGCCCATGTAGGTAGATAGGTATTTTTGCCCCCTGTAGCCAGATAGTAATATGCCCTCTGCAGCCAGGTAATATGCCCCATATAGAAAGGGAGATGCCCCACATAACCCCCCCGGTAGCCAGGGAGATGCCCTATAGTCCCCCAGGAGCCATGTAGATGCCCCATATAGTCCGCCAGTAGCCAGGTAGATGCCCCATATAGTCCGCCAGGCAGATGCCCCATAGTCCCCCAGTAGCCATGCAGATGCCCCATAGGCCCCCAGAACCCATGCAGATGCCCCATAGTCCCCCAGTAGCATGCAGATTGCCCATAGTCCCCCAGTAGCCAGGCAGATGCCCTATAGTCCCCCAGTAGCCAGGCAGATTCCCCATAGTCCCCAGTAGCCAGGCAGATGTCCCAGTAGCCAGACAGATGCCCGAGTAGCCAGGCAGATGCCCTTGGTCCCAGTAGCCACTACAGATGCCCCATGGTCCCCAGTAGCCAGGCAGATGCCCCAGTAGCCACAACGATGCCCCATGGTCCCCCGTAGCCAGGCAGATCCCCCCCAGTAGTCCCTCAGTAGCCAGGCAGATGCCTCAGTAGCCAGGCAGATGCCCCAGTAGTCCCCTCAGTAGCCAGGCAGATGCCCCAGTAGCCAGGCAGATGCCCTATAGTCCCCCAGTAGCCATGTAGATGCCCCATATAGTCCCCCAGTAGCCAGGCAGATGCCCCATAGTCCCCCAGTAGCCATGCAGATGCCCCCATAGTCCCCCAGTAGCCATGCAGATGCCCCATAGTCCCCCAGTAGCCATGTAGATGCCCCATAGTCCCCCAGTAGCCAGGCAGATGCCCCATAGTCCCCAGTAGCCAGGCAGATGCCCCAGTAGCCACACAGATGCCCCATGGTCCCCAGTAGCCAGGCAGATGCCCCATGGTCCCCAGTAGCCACACAGATGCCCCATGGTCCCCAGTAGCCAGGCAGATGCCCCAGTAGCCAGGCAGATGCCCCATGGTCCCCAGTAGCCACACAGATGCCCCATGGTCCCCAGTAGCCAGGCAGATGCCCCAGTAGCCACACAGATGCACCATGGTCCCCAGTAGCCAGGCAGATGCCCCAGTAGCTCCCCTCAGCCAGGCAGATGCCCAGTAGACCCTCAGTAGCCAGGCAGATGCTCTAGTAGTCCCCTCAGTAGCCAGGCAGATGCCCCAGTAGCCAGGCAGATGCCCCAGTAGCCCCCTCAGTAGCCAGGCAGATGCCCCAGGAGCCAGGCAGATGCCCCAGTAGCCCCCTCAGTAGCCAGGCAGATGCCCCAGTAGCCAGGCAGATGCCCCAGTAGCCCCCTCAGTAGCCAGGCTAAGATGCCCCAGTAGCCAGGCAGATGCCCACAGTAGCCCCCTCAGTAGCCAGGCAGATGCCCCAGTAGCCAGGCAGATGCCCCAGTAGCCCCCGCCGGAGCCCGGCAGATGCCCACAGTAGCCCCCTCAGTAGCCAGGCAGATGCCCAGTAGCCCCCGCAGTAGCCAGGCAGATGCCCCCTAATGATTATAAAATTAAAAAACAGCTACTTACCTCGTGTCCGTGCAACGCGGTCCGGTTCGGGAGCTGTGTGCGGGCGTAAGCGGCGTGACGTCACGCCGCTTACGCCCGCACGCAGCTCCCAGAGATCTCCTCGAGACCCAGCGTCACAGGGGGCGTGAGCAAAGCGGCGCGTCACGCCCCCTGCGACGCCCTATGTACAGCGCTCACCGAGCGTTCTACATACAAAGGGAGAAGGTGTGGAGGGAAACGATCCCTCCTGCCTTCTCCCTGTACTGACTGACTGACTCTGCACGGCTGTGGTAAAACAGCTGTGCGGAGTCAGGGAGATCGCGGGCCGCAAAACACAAGGCCGCGGGCCTTGTGTTTGACACCTGTGCCTAAGGCTATGTCTACACTGCATCAGAGAAAAAACGGCCCCAAAAGCGGCCATTTTTTCTCTGATGCAGGACCGCGGCTTTTGTCACGCTTTGTGCAAAAGCCACGTCCGCTTCTCGTTTTCCTGACGTCCCCCATACAATAGTATTGTATGGGAAGACGGCAAGAAAACGAGAAGCACCGGCGTATTATACAACATGTTGTATAATACGCCGCTGCCGAAAGACGGGCAGAGAAAAGACGAGCTGTGTAGACAGCAGCTTGTCTTCTCTATTGCCGGCTATGGCACCACACTGACGATCGGATCAGCGGCGCTTTTAAAAAACTAAACGTGCCAGAGTTACGATCGTAATCCTGTCCATAGCCTAAGCGTTAGCATCCATTGATTGCATTGTAGAGGGCCAAGAGAGTACAGAGGGGGCACCCTTCTTATGTAAATCATCTAGATGCTGTGATTGCTGTAAACCACAGCGTACAAAGGCTGCCAGGATCAGAGCTATCTCTGATCCCAGCCATTGCTGTGGGAGCACCGCAGTATATTTCAGCCAGCTATGGCTACTGATGGTACATTCACAGCTTCTGTGTGTGCACCAACACCATGACCTGCTATTATGTCACTTCACATTAAGAATATGTTCACACAGCGTTTTGAATACGTTTTTCGGATCCGAAAAACGTATTCAAAACGCTGCATAAAATGCATCCAACACGCACCCAAGCTGTGGTGCGTTTGGATTGGTTTTCTGTGCAGCAGGAACGCACCCTATAGTTTTAAATAGGGCTACTGCTGCGTCTTTTGGATCAAGAATTGGCATGACAATTCTTTGAACAGATCAGAAACATGCATCAGAAAGACACATGTGAAACACGGATCCAAACACGCATCTAAAAGACGCCATGTGAACATCCCCTGCCACCTGCCCATGATGCAGTATGGGCAGGAAGGGGTTAAAAAATCAAGTTTACAATAGGTGATACAGTAATATAAGTATTTGTGTTTCCTATATACTTTTGCTCCTCTTAGGCCTCGTTCACACGGCTTATTTCGACGCGGATTTGCCGACAGATTGACGATCGTCAATCTGTCGGCAAATCAGTCCGAAATAAGTAACAGCCCATTTTCTATTGATTTCAATAGAAAATACGGCTCTTCGTTCACACGACGCGTAGTTCCGTTCCGGATTGCCGCCGCGGATTGACGACGGCAATCCGGACGAAAAATCAATGTGCATGTCAATTATTTACGGACGGATTCACCACCTACAATGAATGGAGATGGTGAATCCATCGGAAATCAGTTACAAATACGTGCCACACTTATTTGCAACTGATTTTCAACTGATTTCAGAACGTATTTACGATCGGCAATCTGATGTAAATACGTTCTGAAATAAGCCGTGTGAACGATGCCTTAGAATCACGACTTAGCTTTGGGAAAAATAAAAACGCATCTAAATCTCCACAGAAGATCCCCTTTGTGTGTCTGGCGTAGGCAGCGTTGGACTGGGGTGCTTAGGACCCACAGGCGGAGTTGATTCTAGAGGCTCACCAGTTGAGCTGTTTGTGGGCCCACTGGTGGAATTTTTTTTTAGGGGCCCACCCTACAGCTACTGTAAATGATTGTATATGCCTCCTGTACGCTGCTTCTTGCTTTCTGCCTTTTGCATATCTTTCTATGCTTTTTTACCTCTTCTAAGGATGTATATGCAGTTAAAAATCAAATTCAGGTCTACCATGCTCAGGGGCCCATCAAGTGCTTCCCCTATGGGCCAGTCCGAGCCTGGGCTTAGGGTGCTTTCACACGGTGCGTTTTTTACACGTTTTTTTTCATGCGTTATTTTGTGCAGAAAGGCACCGCAATTAATGCTATACATTTCTGCACAAAAAAAACGGGTCAAAAACACCGTGTTGAAAGCACGCTTAGGGCTTGTTCACACGACGTTTTTGTGATCCGTTTTACGGATCCGCAAAACGGATCAAACAATTGTCAGTGTGATTAACATTGAGTGAATGTCAAAAGCGCATCGCTGTTCCCACGGGAGATCAGCGATGCGCTTTTGAGGGCTCTCCTGCACTGCGCTTATTTCGCATCCGCTTTAAGAATTGAAAATGTCAAATTCTTATTGCGGTTTACGCAAGTGAAAGCCCATAGGAATAATGGAGTCCGCTTTTTGCCACTTGTCCAAAAGCGCTCCCACTCCGGGCACGTATCAGCTGCGCTTTGCATCCTGATAGCTGCTGAGAACAGCGCTCTGGGAGACTGGCCGGGGATCGCTGGAGAGGCGTGCGGCGTCAGCGCTGGTGAGTGGCGGCGGCGTGCGGCGGGGTGACAGTGGAGGGTCTGGGGCGGGCATATAATGGAGAGAGAGAGGGAGGAGAAAGAGAGAGAGAAAGAGAGAGAGAGAGAGAGAGAGAGGAAAGAGAGAGAGAGAAAGAGAGAGAGAGAAAGAGAGAGAGAGAGAGGAAAGAGAGAGAGAGAAAGAAAACAGAGATAAAAGAGAGAGAGAGAAAAGAGAGAGAGAGAGAGATTTTCCCCTTCATTCAGAAAACGCAACTGAATAAGAGCATTTTAAAACGGATTCAAATAAAGTATCCAATGCTGCGTTTTTCGGGTCTGCTTTCTGGATGCGCTTTTCAAGTGCCAAAAACGGATCCGTAAAAAGGATCCAAAACGCAGTGTGAACAAGCCCTTAGGGTGCTTTCACACAGCGCAGTTTTGGTGCACTTTTAACTGCGCTCCAATTAACCTGCCTTTATTACCAGCAAACTTCTTTCAGTTGTCTGAATTGTTCAGAAAGGTGGTTCACGTAAGAAATCAAGGACTGTGTGTGAAGTCTTGTGGATACAAACACAAAAAATTGTTTATCACTTTCCAAAGTGAAAAAAAGCTGTTGGTTAAAAGGCATTTTCTTTGGGAGCCATTTTTAAACGCACCAAAACTGCGCTGTGTGAAAGCACTTTTTCAAGTCTTGACAAATGGCTGTAAGAAGGGTTACCTACCAGATATTGGTTCATAGGCACGCTTAGGCCAGTTAGTCTGTGGCCCTTGGTACATAGATCAAAATTCTATGGTGAAAACCGCAACAAAGGTTTTTATCCCCATCCTAAAACCCCCTCCCCCCCCCCCCTCCATCCCTATGGGTGTGTACCATTCAGGATTCTGAGAAACCCCCAGGAACACCTGATTTAAATTCCATTCCTGGGTGGGCCCTGTTTGGCAGGCTCCAACGGGATAGGGGGTTTTTTTTATTAAAAAAAATTGTTGAAAAATTGTTAGTCTGGAAAAACCCAAATTTTGAAATACTGTCAGTTTGAGGAAGAGACTCTCTTTAAACAGCAAGGGTGTTGTCTACTCTCACTTATTTCTACCGGGCAATGCTTCTCCTTGGGATAAGGGTGCATATACTTTTACATTGCAGTATTGAGTCTCTGTACACTGAAATCATAAACACAGGGAAAGCATAATGGAAAGATTTGGAACCACTCTTTGTCTTAGTTTACAAATGCACTTCTACAAATCCAATACTCACTCAGAATACTAAACTAGTGAAAGTGCCCTCTTGTGCAATCATTAAAACTTGGGCCCTTCTCCCCTTGCTCAGCCTTCTGTCCCTCTCTTCTTTCCAAGTCTGTGTTTCATATGATGGATCCGTTATGACAGAAGGGAGAAATGATGTGATTTTTACACTTTCCATCAAATATGCGTTTAATTTTAACCATTTTAACCTCTTAACGACCTGGGCGATGAGTCGTCCCAGGGCCGCTAAGGGGCTTTGAGGGGATGCTCCGCGACCCCTCCACTTCCCCCGGGGTTAGCAGTAATCCGCTAAACCCGGCAGTAACAGCGCCGGCGGGTGGCCCCGCCCAATGGCGCTGTTAACCCATCAGAACCGTGGGAAAGATGGGCCCCGGCGTCTGAATGAACGCTATGCTGCGCCGAACCGAGACCGGACACGGGTGGTGGGGGGACCCTTGAAGGCTCCCGTTTACAAAATGGTGTTTGCCCCACTTCCTCCCAGACAGGAAATGGGGAAACCCATCTTTGTACACCCTAATGCATTTCCTATGAATTTCATTAGGTTTTATTAACAATCGCACCCCAGTGGTCAACACCATAGGGGAAATAAATGTTACAGTAAAAAAAAAAAAAAAAAAAAATTTTAAAGTACAAAAAAAAATTAAAAGTTCAAACACCCCCTTTTCCCATTTTACAAAAAAAAATCATTAAAATAATAAAAAAATTACAAAAATTTGGTATCGCCGCGTCCGAAAATGTCCGATCTATAAAAATATAACATCATTTATCCCGTACGCTGAATACTGTAGAAGAAAAAAATTTCAAATGACAAAATTGCGTTTTTTTGGTCATTTTACGTCACTCAAAAAATGAAATAAAAGGGATCAAAAAAGTTGCATCCATTCCAAATTGCAAGCAATAAAATGTACACTTCAGCAGGCAAAAAATGGCACCTCATTCACGTCAGTAGGTGTTAGTACAAAAAAGTTACTGTCCGTACAAGATGGCGGCGTGGCAAAAATTTCAAAAATGGAAAATGTTTGGAATTTTTTTACGTTACCAAAACATTATATTTACCGAAGATTGAACGCCGTAAAAGCAAAACCCCTGCAAACATGGCGAAAATAAAAAAAATTTCAAAATTTGTCCCACTTGGAATTTTTTTGCGGTTTCCCAGTATATTCTATAGTATAGTGAATAACACCATTAGAAAGTACATCTTGTCCCGCAAAATAAAAGCCCTCATGTGTCTATGTAGGTGGAAAAATAAAGAAGTTATGGCTTTCAGAAGGCGAGGGGGAAAAACGAAGTGTTTCCCCCAAAAAAAACGCTGGGTTTAAGGCCATGTTAAAACCCGGCTTATTTTCGCAACGGATTTAGCTGTATTTTTGGCCGCAATTCCCTTGTGAAATCAGTTACAAACAAGTAAATTGCCGTTTTTTTAATTGATTTTAATGGGAAAAAACGTGTCGTCGTTTAGACGACACTTTTTCCGTTCCCGATTGCCGCCGCGGGATGCAGCTGCAAAAGGCCGGAAAAAACAAATGCATGTGAATTATTTCCCGGGGATTCCCACCCATAAAGATGGGGATGGTGAATCCCTCGGGGAAAACAGTTTCCCAAATACGTGCCACACTTAGGCCATGTTCCAAAGGCTTATAATGGGCCGTATTTCGGTCCGTAATTTCGCGCCGAAGTGCCCAATTAGGGCCGAAAACGGCCATTTATTACGGTAATTCACGTTTCATAGAGAACTATGGAATACGTCTTCTCCCGCCCGGCAGTATCGACGGCGGGGAGATAATTGCATTCACTTTTGCAGGCGTATACGCGCCGCTAGCCAGTGATAGTTTAAACAATCGGCGTGCAGAAGTGCTGGCCCCCTGCGCCTTACTCCCCGCTCCACCCCGTCCCCGTCCAAAACTGGCGTAATTCGGAGGCGTAATTACTCCCGCAATAAAGGACCGTCGTGGATAGCCATAGCCATTAGTGCACTTATTTGAAACTGATTTGAAACTGATTTCAGAACGTATTTACGATCGGCAATCCGATGTAAATACGTTCTGAAATAAGCCGTGTGAACATTGCCGAAGGGGTTATGGAGGACGCAGGGCGCTGCGCTTTTTCAAGTTTGAAAAAAATATACGTTACAGTATACGTCTTTTTTTTTACAATGTATGTCAATGGAAAACGGATCCTAGTGTTTGTGCTTATAGTTGAAAATGTATATGTTTGTATCCGTCATAAAATATATAAACCAAACAAATAGTGAGGAAAAACAGGCGACAGCCAGTAGAAAAGCTAATAAAAAAATAGAAAAAAGAAAAAAAAAGTTATTTGCAGGCCGTGATGTTGTGATGATTATTATGCATAATGCTGTGAATTATTCACTCGTATAAAGTCATGTGTGTGCTGCAGATATGTGCTCTTTGCACTTTGGCTGAATCTTGTTACACAATTTGCATGTAATAAGCATATTGCACACTCTGTACGGTTAAAGAGCACCTGTCACCAAAACTTGTATTAAATAATTTGCTAGCTATTAATAAATAATACAATTTTTAATTACATCTGGTTTAAAAAAAAAAATCCTACTGAAAACAGCCTGTTATATAAAACTGCTGACTAGACAGGCTAGAGGGGAGTTCCCAGAATACCTAGTGTCATGACAATTTCCCACAATCCCCTAAACAATGAGATGTCAGTGAGGCCTCCCTCCTGCCAGCTGTAGCCTCTACAGAGTGATTTACAAGACAGGAGGCGGCAGATATACAGCAGGAGTCACCAGGATCTGCACAAGTGCTGGCTGGCTCATATACACTGCTGACCAGGCGACTGCTGCTTCGGCTGAGTACACACTGCGCTTGAGCATACAGCAAAGTGGGTCTGTTATAACATATGCTAAATGTATGCAAAATCTGCACTGTTTTGAGCTGATGTTTGACATCATTTTTTTTGTTTGTTTTCTTAACTAGCTTTGGCTGTCATCCGTTTTTCTTTGCAATTTGATTGGGCAGGTTCATTAATGATTTTGGCTTTGTTCACACGGCTTATTTCAGAACGTATTTACATCGGATTGCCGATCGTAACTACGTTCTGAAATCAGTTTCAAATAAGTGCCACTAAGTGTGGCACGTATTTGTAACTGATTTCCCGATGGATTCACCATCTCCAATCATTGAAGGTGGTGAATCCGTCCGTAAATAATTGACATGCACTACGCGTCGTGTGAACGACGCGCCGTATTTTCTATTGAAATCAATAGAAAATAGGCTGTTATTTATTTCTGACTGATTTGCCAACGGATTGACGATCGTCAATCCGTCGGCAAATACGCGGCGAAATAAGCCGTGTGAAGGAGGCCTTTATGTTGAATACAAACGCAAATATTTACCACATGGGCACATGCACTAGGTTACGTTTGCCATACAATTTTAAAAAATTACTGTAACATACATGTTTTTGTTTAGCTTGAAAAAGTGCAGCGCCCTGCGTCTTCCATCTGTTACAATTTAAAGGATATTTGAGGGGAAATGTAAAAACGGGCACTAAGTCGATGTACGCTGCACTTCTTTTATGAACACGTTAATGTATATGGTTTTTACTTCTGTAACAAAACCGGATCCGTCATCTGTTCAAAATAACATGGTGTGCACTAAGGGAGACATGTATGATCGGGTTTTTCACCCTTTTCTGGCGTTAATTGCACCTAAGTGAGCCGGCTAAGATGTCTAATGAATGTGTTAAGCGCATTGTTCGTAAGGCTGGACACTTTTTAATGCTCCTAAGGCCCGGTTCACACGGCTTATTCAAGCCGTAATTGCTGGACGGATTTCGCCCGCAATTACAGCTTGACTAAGGGGCGGGGTCGGGGCGCAGCTCCCTGGCCCCATAGACATCTATTATCCACGGCGCGTATCCCGCCGGGATAATGTGCATGTCACTTTCTCCCCGGAGGAGAGACGGAATCCTTAGTTCTCTATGAGAACTGTGGATTACCGTAATGGCTGGTACGGCTGCAATCCGTGTCCAAAATAAGCCGTGTGAACGGCCCCTAACATGAGGGGTCATTCTGGGGGCGTGTCGCACCACACTCGTATTAGAACATTGTGCCATGCTCAAATATGCATGATGTTTTTCAGATTTTGTAATCTTTACTACATAATATTTAGAATTATTTTTGCTGCTTTCACCCTTTATTCTACATACAGCAAGAGCCAGCACAGCACAGGTCTTGCTGGGACCTGTAGTCCACCAAGCAGGATCTATACCATAGTTTCTATTCACTGACATGCTATTCTAATGACTTCTCTTATTTCCAAACTACCTATAGTCTTTATACATGTTTGACTCATTACTTATGTGCCTAAGTACCATAATGCGCAAAAGACACAGGCGAGGTGTGATGAACTTTAGACACCATTTATAAAGCACAAAAAACACTTTCCTACATTCAGGTGCATTTGACACTGAAAAGTAGATGCAAAAATGCCCTTCCATGTGACTAGTTCCATACATGTCTCCCTACTTCGCATTAAGCATTGTACAGTCCTCCTGGGCTCAGCTGCTGGCAGCTTTGTAGCAGAGCAGACCACATGCAGATAATGTAATTAACCCCTTACCGGCGGAGCCAGTTTTGACCTTCCTGACAGAGCCCTGGTTTTAAAATGTGTCATGTGTCACTTTATGTGAGATTAACTTTTTGATACTTTTACCTATCCATGTGATTCAGAGACTGTTTTCTCGTGACACATTGTACTTTAAGATAGTAATACATTTTGGTCCGTACAATCCTTGTTTATCTGTGAAAAATATTAAAATATCATGAAAATTTGCAAAAATTAGCAATTTTCAAAGTTCAAAAATTTCTGCGTGTCAGACAGTTATTCCACTCAATAGTTTATAACTAGCATCTACCATATGTCTACTGTAGGTTGGCAACATTTTTTAAATGTGGTTTGTTTTTTTTTTTTTTTTTTTTTTTTTTTTTTTACCACATTAGGGGGCTTAGAAATTTAGTAGTCATTTTTCCATGGCTGTGGAGTCGGAGCCTATTTTGCAGGAGTCAGAGTCGTCATAAAATGGACCGACTCCCAAAATATATAATAAGTTGGTCCAGTTAGTTCGATGCAGTGCAAAGAGCAAGAGGAATTGGGTCTGGCCAGAGCTACTGCTCCCATATCTTCAGCCTCATCACATGAGGAGTGTAAGTGATGACATGGAGCAGGCAAAGTGCTGCCCCAGGGGAAAAGATTCTGCTCCGATGGCAAACAGATTTCAGCAAAATCTTTCACCTGCTTTCAAAGAAGTAGAAGGGTGCTTTCACACGGTGCGGTTTTTTGTGCAACAATGTATAGCATTAATTGCTGTATCTTCCTGCACAAAACGCATCCCAAAAAACTCGCCAAAACCGTGAAAGCATCGGAAGAGTTCAACCATTCATCAACACTGACTGTGGCTGAGCTAATTCCTTTATACCCTGACATTGTTAGAGATGTTGCCCCTGTGGTCACCGCTTTGCCCCCAACCTAAGTTAGTGTAGAGAGGCCGTTCTCTAGCCTGGAAATGAGATCAGATGTGAGGTCATGTATGCAGGATCTGATGGGGGCAATACTATTTCTCAGAACAAATTCAGAGACTTCACGAATGTTCCTGCAGTGTTTTGCATATTTACAATTTTTTTTTTTTGTGTTCTAAAGTCATATCCAGTAAATATATTTTACACTGACAAGCAAAATGGTAAGTGTTTTGAACTTGTGACTTTCAGGCTCCATATCTCACCATCCAATACAGCTTTGTACATGAGGCTACTGTAATTTTATATACAGTCATCTTACCTCTTATACATTTGACTTGCAAGTGTTTAGCATCTGCTTAGTTCTGCAGATTCTTACCTGTAACTGCATTGTTACTGTTTTTGCTACTAAAATTCAAAATGTTAATTTTCTATTATTTTGTTAGTATTTGGGAAATCCACCTTTTGGTTTTCAGCTCTGCCTGAATCCTTCTGGGCTCTGAATCAGATTCAAGCATATCTTGACCAAAATCTGATCCCAGGTCTCTTCTACACATTCCCAATGTTGGAGCAGACTGGACTTGGATACAAATACAGCTTTTTCTTCAACTCTACCCACAAGTGTTCAAAAGTTCAAAACATTGTTACCCTTTTGCTTGACATGTCTTTTCTACCTGAATAGCTTGATTATTGTATCTTAAGGTGATAAAAAGCCTGATGTTACCATTTTACTACAGTAAAGTTATCACTTAAACATGCACCATGTATGAGGGAGTCGGAGGTTTGAGAAATTGAGGAGTCGGGGCTCTCAAATTTTCAAGAGAATTTGCTAAATAGATTTTTTAGGGACCAGTCCAGTTCTGACGTGGCTTTTAGGGGTCTGTATGTTAGATACCCCCATACATGACTTCATGTAAGAAACTAGACCCCTTAGTATTTAAAAAAGCATTATGGAAGTTTGTTGACCCTTTAGATATTTCACAGAAATTAAAGCAAAGTGGAGGTGAAATTTAAAAATGTCACACTTTTTTGCAGATTTTCGATTTTTATTCATTATTTACTGGAACACAGTAGATGTGACCAGGTAAATGCAACTCAACATCAATTCCCCAGATTCTGCCATTTTCAGAGAGATCCCATGTGTGGCCCTAGTGCGCGATTTGGTTCAACCACAAGCCCCGTAATAGGAGGAGCACCTACCGGACTCTGGGGTCTTATTTCCATTACGATTTTATTTAGGCGCCATTTCAGGTTTGCGGATGGAAATGACACCCCTTAAGGAATATATCCGGGAGTGTAGTGAGTATATCGACCCAACAGGTGTTTCACAAATTGTTTGTGTTGGGCTGTGAAAATGAAGAAAAATAATTTTTTTCAAATCTGCAATTTTAGCTGAATTTTTAATTTTTACATGGGGGGGAAAAAAAGCATCCCAAATTGTGTTAAGCAATTTCTTCTAAGTTTAGCAACACCCTACATGTGGGTGTAAACTGTTGTTTGGGCACATGGCAGGGCGTACAAGGGAGGAAGCGCTATTTGGATTTTGGAATGCAGATTTTGGTGGGTGCCATTTCGCATTTGCAAAGTACCAGAATAGTTGAAACCTTCCAGAAGTTACCCCATTTTGGATTCAACACCCCTCATGGATCTCATCTAGGGGTGTATTGTGCATTTTGGGTGCACAGGTGTTCCATAGTTTTTTTTTTAAGCGTTGGGCCATGAAAATGGGGCGGGGGGGAAGCAGTTCTGCCATTGTTTTTTGGGCTTCATTTTCACAGATTTCACCGTACGGGATAAATGACAGGATAGCTTTACTATGTGGTTCGGTACAATTGCAATGATATAAATTTTATAGAGTTTTACTTTTTTTGTTTTATTACTTTTACACAATGGAAATGAGTTTATAAAAAATTGCATTTTTATGTTGTCAGTCTGACAGCTATAACTTCATTTTTCTGTATACGGAGCTGATTATGGGTTTGTATTTTGCGGGATGAGTTGATGGTTTTTATTGGTACCATTATGGGGTGAATATGATGCTTTGATCACTTTTTATTAAAGGTTTTGTGAGGCATTTTGAACAAAATACAGCAATCCTGGTGGTATTTTTTTTATTTTTTACAGCGGTCACCGTGCGGTAAAAATGAAATCCTATATTTACTCAGCTGGTCGATACGATTGCAGCGATACCCAATGTGTATTTTTTTTTTTTTTTTTTTTTTTTTTTATGTTTTACTGCTTTTACACAATAAAAAAAACACTTTTATTCAAAAGCCGCTTTTAAATCCGTTTTTTGGAAGGCGGGGTGAAGAAAATACTGCAATCCTAGTAGTGTTTTTTTTTTATTTTTAATAGCACTCACAGTGCAATATATGTGACAAGTTAGTTTTACTCTGTGGGTTGAGACAATTACGGCGATACCCAATTTATATTATTCTTTATGTGGAAGCTTTTTTTTTTTTTTTTTTTTTAAAGTGTCTTTTTATTGTGTAAAACAATATTTATGTATCACTATATATATATATATATATATATATATTATATATATATATATATATAATTTTTTTTTTTGCGGGATGAACTGGCGTTTTAATTGGCACCACTTTGGTGTTGACATGCGTTTTTGATGACTTTTTTTATTCCATTTTATATGCTGAGGGATGAACAAAAATCTCAATTCTGTGACTTTTTTTTTTTTTTTTTAATGGCATTCACCATACGGGTTAATTAACATGATATATTTATAGGGGGCTCGTTACGCACGCGACCATACCAAATATGGGTACTTTATTTTTTATCTTTTTTGGGACGATTGGCGTTTGTAAAGGGGAAAAAGGCTGTGTACATTTTTTTTTTTCATGTTTGTGTTTTTACTTTTTTTTACACTTTTTGTAATTTTTTTTTTTTTTTTACACTTTTTCCACTTATCCCCAAAGGGGATGAGTGATATTCAATTTGCTCATACAAGAGGAGACCTGTACAGAATTGCTGCTGTGTACTGGTCGCCATAGTGACGTCTCCGGACGACCCGGATGCTTTCAGAAAGCGTCTGGGCTGTCGGGTAAGGTGACCAGTGAGAGTGTCTGCGCCGTTCACTGCTACGATCGCAGGCAGAAGAAGCTCACTCCCCCTGCCTGCAGCTGCGATATTGCGACCATGATAGGTCGCGACATCTAAGGGTTGATCACCCGCGGCTGGAGCTCACTCCGGCCGTGGGGGATGCGGCATGATGCCAGTGGTAATATGCCGCGATCTTGCGAGGTCTGCTTGCGAGCTCGCAAGATTGCCATGACTTACCCATATGTCAGTTTGCGGGAACCCCTACCCGACCTTGACGTGTGGGTATGTTAAATGTCGGTAGGGGGTTAATTACATACAGTGATTCAGAGCCTACTGACCAGTGAATGTTGTATACACATTGCTGATGAGGTGACTGCTGCTACCTCCTGTCTCTCACCTCATGGTGGTATCAGGGATCATCAGATAAGATCGCTTCCTTTCAAATGGTGGCAGTGACACATGACTGCCAATCGGTGGTTCCAACGGTGATGTCCCCATTCAGAAGAAGGAAGACCTAAGGGAAATGGTGCAGTGCTGGATCTGAGGGTAGGTGAGAGGTGAGTATTTTATTTTTAAAATAGCACTAGTAACAGAAAAATAAAAATCCGCCTCCCAAAAAAAGATGCAACAGACAAAAAAAAAATGCAACTCTGCTCTTTCTGGGTTCCGTCTCTATATATTTCAGCTACACGGGTTAAATTATTCCACGTGTAAACAGCGTCTCTTCTCCACGTTTCACGACAACCGCACAACACACCTATTCAACTGAACTCACCCCCATTTTTGCTCACTTGGTTGATAGTTGGTGGGGGGGGGGGGACAGCCACGTTTGTTTTCTTAACAATAAAAGGTGTCAACAATTTGGCCATTTGGCTATGTCTACACTGCAGTGGACAAAAAACGACCTGAAAACGAATTACTAAAAACGTTCATGAAACTGAGTTTTCTGTCCACTGCCTGTCAAAAGCAGCTGAAAAAACGTCCATTTTTTGGAGCGTCTTAGCTCTGCTTTTTAATGTATGCACAAATTAAGCCATTGGATGTAAGCTACACCCTACAGGTGGAGTTAACAATGTTAAGGGTTAGTCACTTCCTTTGATCACTGTAGCCTTTTGTGAGCACATTGTCCTTTGTGTGCTGCTGCTGCGTGCTACTGCTTTATTCAATTTTGCACCAGATTCTTGCACCAAAATCCAAAAAAACCCACATTATCGTTCCATACAGCAAGATAATTGTATTAGCGTCAAAATCTGTAAAGAAAAGGATTTTAGCGCCAAAATCCCAAAAAAACGCATTATTGCGCCAAATTCCGTTAAAAAAAAAAAAACAATTCTATTTTTAGGGGCGGAAGCGTGATCCGGTTATTAGCGCCAAAATTTTTAAAGTTATTGATCTTAGCCCCCAAAACCGTTTTAAAAAAGGATTCTTGGCGAAAATCCTTAAAAAATTTATTTGCGTCAAAAGCTAGATCACTTTATTAGCGCCAAAATCTGTAAAGATTAAGGATTTTAGCCCCAAAAGCAATAAAAGAAGGAGTCTGGCGCTAAAATCTGTAAAAAAAAAAAAAAAAAAAAAAAAAAAAAAATTTTTAGCAAAAAAAAATATGAATTGCGCAAAAATCGTTAGTGACCAAAGCATGATCATTTTTATTACAAAAGGTACAAAAAAGGACACATCACACTTGTATGCAAATTTGATAAGATATAACCTTTGTTACACCACTATAGGTGGCACTTGTGTCTGCTGGGAGGGTTTTCATTGAAAAATCACGGCAAAAAACTCCGCCAAAAGACGTCCGGCGCTTTACATAGACTCCTGTAGTAAATTTTCTGCCCTGCTCTGGCGTTTTTTAGAGCATGTTGCAAATACGACCAGTAAAAAAAACGAGCAGAAAAAAGCTCCGTGTAGACAGCAGGACGTTTTTACAATAGAAGTCTATGGAAGATGATTAGTCGTTTTTCCAACGTTTTTAGAAAACGAAAAACGCTGAGAAAACGGACGTTTTTCTGTGCAGTGTAGACATAGCCTTTGTGTTGAGTTCACCATGCAGTATAAATGACATGTTATCTGTATTCTGTGCATTCGTTAAATTTCAGCAATAACAAATTAATGTTTTCATTACGTTTTACTACTTTTTTAACATTTTTTTTTTAGATGTTACATGTAAACTGCATATTTCACAAAAGCAACATGTTTTTACTTGTGACTTTTCTCTTGCACTTTTCATATTTTTTATGTCTTTTTTTTCAGTATGAGGAATTTTATTGTCCTTGATATGTTATTTGATGTGTTCAACATCAAATACACACCAAAAATAAGCGACAAAAAAAATACACAAGTAAATTGATGCATTTCTTGCAATCCTTTTTGATCATTGTAAAATGATGCATATAAAACTTGAGTTACCAAGTATCGACACAAAATCCTGTTTATTTATACCTTGCTTTAAATGTACCATGCATAACTTTTTTTATTTTTCCACCTACATAGACTTAGGAGGGTTTTTATTTTGCAGGGCAAGATGTACTTTCTAATGGTGTCATTCACTGTACCACTCTAAGTGGGGCTAAATGTGTTAAAAAAAAATGTACTTGTACTAGGTTTGCGAGAGTTGTTTTTTTTTTTTTTTTTATGCCGTTCAATATTCGGTATAAGTAACGTGTTATCTGTATTCTACAGGTTGTTATGAATCTGGCAATACCAGAAATGTAGGGTTTTTGGATTTTTGCCACCGCACTGTTTTCTGCGACCAATAACTTATTCCTGTACTTCTACCTACGGACTTCAGTGAGGGTGCGTTTTTTGAAGTCTATTCTTCTACGGTGTGCAGCGTACGATGTAAATGATCTATTGTAATCGGACTTTTTGGACTCGGCGATGCCAGTTATGTGTAACTTTTATTTTATGTTTTTTTTTACTTGTAAACTGGCAAAAGGTGTTTTTTTTTTTTTTTTTTTTTTTTTTTAAAACCTTAGCATTGAGTCCCCCTAAGACCCCCTTAAACCAAAGGGGGGTCACGATCATTTAAAAACCTCCTTTTGAATTGTAATGCAATAGGATGTACAAAAAAGGAAATTTTTTAATTTTTCTTGTCTGAGGAAAGGAAGAGTAAAGCAGAAAACATGGCAACCGAGGGAAAACCCTTCACAAGCTTAAGCTCCCAAATGCCCAAAAACCGATCGGGGCCCCGCAATCTAAACCGCGGGGGCCCCCACTGGAAAAGAGGGAACCCGGGGTTTTGGGGGCACAGTTTCTCATTCATTTGAGGCCCGCGGGCCCACTTTTGCAGCGTCATCTAAGGGATTAAACAGCGCGGGATGTAGCCGGCTCCATTTCGTGCACGATCTCACTACAAAGCACCTTACCGACACTATGGCGTACTCGTAAGTCAAATGTCGGTAATGGGTTAATAAAAAATGGACTCTGATGCATTTTTGATGCTTGTTCTGGGGCAAAAATTTGCACAAAAGAAATTTTTAAATTTTAAACATCAAATACTTTTCAAAAAACAGTGGGGGCCCCTTGCGGGGCCCCACGGAAGATGCCATCCAGTCCACTGACAGGTATTTGCATCATTAAAATAAAAAAATTTACGGGGGGAAAAAAAAAAGTATTTAGTAAACCCCCAAATTTTGTGAAAAGTTCCCCACTTAAAAAATAAGAGGCCTTTAATTGACATAATAGGTAGCCCTTTCAACAATAAGAAACAAACCCTAAAAAATCATTTTTCCAAATTTGGGAAAAAGAATTTTTTTCCCGATTAGGGGTGGAAAAAAAGTTTTGGTCACCCCAAACAAATTTTTTTATTTCTGGCTGCAGCCCTGTAACTTTTTTTAAAAGGCCCCTTGTCCCCCACTCTTTTACCTATATAATGGCCCCCGTTTGAACTTGAAATTTCAGTATAAAAGACACCCGTCCACAACCTCAGTCACACTCCACTTGGGGAAGACCAAAGAGCCCGCAAAAGGGCACCAGAAACAAAATTGTACCCTGCAACCCCCTGGGAAGAACTGAATTTTTGCAATAGCGGGAAAAGGTTGGTGTTAAAAAACCAACGTTAGCAATAATTAGAGAACGGAAGACTACAAGACCACTGATAATCCCCCCTCGATCCCAAACTACCCCGGGGGGAAACCCAGTGAAAGACCTGCAAAAGAGTTGGGGCCAACGTAACAAAAGGGGTACCATCAGTAACCCCACTATGTCATCAGGGGCTCAGGGCCGCAGTGCCAGACGTGTCCCCCTGCTTAAGCAGTACATGTCCGGGGGTGTCTGAAGTTTGCTAAGAGCCCTTTGGATGATCCAGAAAGTATTGGGGGAATGTTTATTGGGGCAGAAAGAAACCAAAGTAGAAAATTTTGGGTAAAAAAACACAATCATCCCTGTTTGGGGGAAAGAAAAAATTGAGATTTCATCCCAAAGGAAAAACCATACCTACTGTAAAAAAATGGGGGGTGGGGAACATCTGCTTTTGGGGGTGTTTCTTTTTCCAAAAAAGGGGCCAGGAGACTCATCCGTGTACATGAAAGAATGAATGGGGCCATGTATTGTGAGATTTTGAGTACAAAACTCCTTCCATCAGCAAGGGCATTGAAGATGAAACGTGGCTGGGTCTTTCAGCATGACCATAATCCCAAGCACACCACCAGGGCAATGAAAGAGTGGCTTCGTAAGAAGCATTCAAGGTCCTGGGGTGGCCTAGCCCATCTACAGATCTCAATCACCATAGAAAACCCTTTGGAGGAGTTGAAAGTCCGTGTTGCCCACAACAGCCCCCAAAACATCACTGCTCTAGAGGAGATCTGCATGGAGGAATGAGCCAACATACCAGCAACTGTGTGTGCCAACCTCGTGAAGACGTACAGAAAACATTTGACCTGTCATTGCCAACAAAGGATATATAACAAAGAATTGAGATGAACTTTTGTTATTGACCAAATACTTCTTTTCCACCATAATTTGCCAATAAATTATTTCCAAGTCAGACAATGTGATTTTCAGGATTTGTTTTCTCATTTTGTCTCTCATAGTTGAGATCAATTACAGACCTCTCTCTTCTTTTTAAGTGGGAGACCTTGTACAATTGGTGGCTGACTAAATACTTTTTTCCCCACTGTATTACCCTTCGGAATTCTGAAATGGTATTCGTTAACTAGGAAGCTTAGGAAGAAAAGTTGTATAGGCCTTTCTCAAACATGGGTGGAGCTGGAAAGTACTGGATTGTGGGGTAGAAGGTAAAGCTACTGAACACTGAATTATAAAGATCTGTTCACACTGCTGATGCGGATTCAGCGTTGATTTACCTCAATTAGCATCTTGACTGAAATCCACATTGCATCGTTTCCAATGGAAAACCCGGTGTCTCAGTGCAGACAATGCTTATTTTCGCTAGCACTGAAAAAGAATCGGTGTGGTCAAATGAACTGACTTATCAATTCTTCAGGTAGATTCGGGTCAAACTTTCAGTGTCCAAAATTAGCTATGTGCCCATACCCAAAGCTGAACGTAACATTTATTTGTAAAATGGCAGAAGGGAGTGTTTTTATATATATATATATATATATAATTTTTTTATTTTTCAACCTTTTATTATTACTCTGGTTCTTGTAGTCATGTGCTTAAGCTCTAAAGAGTGCCACTGCCCGTACACTTCTCTGAATTCTAATGTAGAAGGGTGTACTAAGATGACATTCCTATTTCTTCCTGACATGTATTTGAGAAAAGTCTTATAATTTCAACTCCTATCAATGTTAGGTGTTTGTGTGGAGGCGATAGGTACTCTTTAAGCCCTTCTTCACTGCCTCCTGCTTGTAAGGGTAAGTTCATACAGCACAGTTTTTTTTTTTTTGTTTTTTTTTTTTTTGGTGCAGTTTTAACTGCGCTCCAATTAAACTGCTTTTATTACCAGCAAGCTTTTTCCACTTGAGTAATCATTTAGTGTGTTTGTTATCCACAAGACTTCAAACACAGTAATTTTATTTCTCACTTGAAACACCTTTCTGAACAATTTAGATAACTGAAAGCTTTTTGGTAGTAAGGGCAGTTTAATTGGAACACAGTTAAAACTGCACTGTGTGAAAGCACCTTAAGGCGATGTTCAAACGGATTCACGACGGATTTCCGGAAATCAGTTGAAAATCAGTGTGAAATAGTGTCACTAAAGTGTGGCACGTATTTCGCGACGGATTTACAAACCCCATTCATTATATGGGATGAATCCGTCGCGAAATCCGGCTCAATAAGTGACAGGACCATTGTTTTTGCGGCCACAAATCCGCGGCGCAATACGGCACGGAAATAAGTCTCTGAACAACGACACGTATTTCCCATTGAAAGCAATATTAAATGGCCTGTTACTTATTTGTAACTGATTTCGGAACGGATTTACCATCGTTAATACGGCGGCAAATCCGTTCTGAAATAAGCCATGTGAATGAGCCTTAAGAGTAAGTTCACACAGCTGTTTCGCATGCTGATTAGGCACTTATTATCAAGCTATTTAGGTAGAACCTACACTAACCAGCAAAATGGTAAGTGTTTTGAACTTTTGACTTTCAGACTCCATATCTCACCATCCATCCACTACAGCTTTGTAGGTGAGGCTACAGCATCATTTTATAGACAATCATCTTGCTTATCTTATACATAAATTTGACTTGCAACTATTTAGCATCTGCTTAGTTCTGCAGATTCTTGTCAACATGTTACTTTTTAATTCTTTTATTAGTATTTTGTAAAGCCACCCTTGGCTTTCAGCACTGCCTGAATCCTTCTGGGCATATTCAAGCATCTGTCAACCAAAACCTGGTCCCAGGTCTCTTCTACACATTTCCAATGTTAGTTCCTACTGGTCAACTCACTTGGGTACAAATACAGCTTTTTCTTCAACTCTACCCACAGATGTTGAATTGGGTTGAGGTTTGGGGACTGTGGAGGCCAATCCAGCAACTCTGCTTCATAATCATTTAATCATTTCTTTGCCAAACTCGACATACGCTTCGGGTCACCATCAATCCTTGTCAATTATCCAACATATTTGGCTATGAAACAACCCTATACCATCAGGCTTCTTCCACCCAACTTGACAATTCCTTCTATTTCTCAGTCAATTAGCTTCCTTTTCCATTAATTCTTCCAAACCCATCAGCGCAATCTTCCACTTTTCGTACTTTTTTTTTTTTAAGGCATTTTTATTTGGTTTTCATAGTATAGACAATCAAGGTTCAATTAGAGTCAAGGTAACAAAGAGTAAGGCAATGTTCACACGGCTTAAACACGCCGTAATTGCGGGACGGATTTCCCCCGCAATTACGGCACGGGGGCGGCTGCTCGCCGGCTCTATAGACCGGGATAATAGGCCGGGATAATGTGCATGTCACTTTCTCCCCCTCGGCGTATTCGCCGAGCGAGGAGGGGAGATGGCATCCATAGTTTTCTATGAGAACTGTGGGTTACTGTAATGCCTGGGCCGGAATTCAGCCGTATTGCAGCGCAGTACGGCGCGCAATATGGACTGAAATCCTTCCCAAAATAAGCCGTGTATATAGCAAAGATAGCACTCAGTGGGATATTTGAGTCCTCTATCACATCATGTACCCCTTCGGTTGTTCTGTCCATTTAACATCCTATAGTACCATTAACAAAAACCATAAACTAATATAAAACATTTAAATGTTTCCCAGAGCCACTGGATCTTGAAATTGGAACCGGTATAAGGTCACCAGGTTCAAAATTATCTTCATCCAAATTAAAGGGATGGAGCACCCTCGTTAACCTGCAGTCTCCCCAAAGACCCTGCCAATTGAGCCTTCCAATACCAGGCAGTACCATAGAATGGTTGCATTAAGGAGTATATTTCTGAGTCTGCGAGAAATGTTTCAATAAAACTTTGCAAAATGTAAAAAAAAATTGTTCTGTCTGGGTTTCTTTTTTGTGCATAGCATTGAGTTTATCCATTAACATGTGTTGCTTAACTACTTGCACCACCATGTTCAGGGGTGGGACCTTGAACTTTTCATACTTTCTTGCAAACTCGAGTCGATACGTCTTATGATGAGATTGAAGTCGAGCCTTCTTCACCTTTTTCGGGCCATCATTCCAGACTTGTGTAATGCATGGTGCTTGCATGGTTGTCTGTGATCTCACTCTTAGGAAGCAAACGAGCCGCCTCCAGTGCTGTGTCTGTTGTGTTAGAACTGATAGACCTTGTGATTAGCCAACTTGTTGTCTGATATTTTTTCTGGACTTTCATCTTGTTGAATCTTGGATTTTGAATGGAAGGATGTACTTCATTTCATATTCTTCCAACTGTCTTGGCTTTACATGATGGAGTTTGGCAATTTTCTTGGCCAATTGACCACTATCGATGAGCTGGATGATGTGCTTTCTCTTTTCTTGTGAAAACTTCTTCATGACTGCTCCTTGATTTGAACCAGTGACCTTTTGCTGGGGAATCAACCTAATAACACACTGAACTACTAGGGAATGCGAGAACAGGCTGTAACTTGTAGTACACAAGAAGAAAAAGATTGTTCCACCACCAGCAGCAAAACAGTAACAATACAGTTAAATGACAGGAATCTGCAGAACTAATCATTACTCTAAATAGTTATGTATGAGATAGCCAAGATAATTTCTTATAAAATGGTGGTAGTCTCAAGTTAAAAACTGTAATGGATAGTGAGATATGGAGCCTGAAAGTCAAAAGTTCAAAACATTGTTACCCTTTTGCTTGTTGTTGTAAAATGTATTTATTGGATACAATTTTAGAACACAAAAATCTTTAAAAAAATTGTAAATATGCAAAACGCTGCAGTAAGTGTGAAAAACGGTTTTCAACAAAAATATACTGAATAACATTTGTTCAGTGAGTCTATGAATTTGTTCTGAGAAATAGTATCGCCTCCTTCATAGATGACCTCAAATCTGCTCTCATTATTTCCAGGTTAGAGAACTGTCTGTACATTAACTTGGTTTGGTGGCAAAGCGATGACCACATGGGCAACATCTCTAACAATTTCAGGGTATAAAGAAATTGCTTCATGCAGTCCGTTTTGATGAATTGTTGAACACTTCTATTTCTTTATGAACAAGTAAAAAATTTTGCTGAAATCCGGTCAATCTGTTTGCTATGGGAGTGGAATCTTTTCTCCAGCGGCAACGCTTTGCCTGCTCCATGTCATTCAAATACTTTTCAAAATTAAACTCATCTGATGAGGGTGAAGATATGGGAACAGTAACACTGGCAAGACCCAATTCCTCTTACTCTTGGCACTGCATTGAACTAACTGTACCAATTTCATATATATTTTGGGAGTCTGTCCATTTTATAATGACTCCACAGCCCTAAATTGCACACCTTCCACTTGAAAACCAGGCGGAAGATTATGCAAGTTTTTTGGAATAAAAATCAATCTTGCTGAAAATCTGTTCAGTGTAAACTACTCAACGGATTTTCTATTAACCTTTGGGAATGGTTTCTTGTCTGTTTCCAAATCCGCAAACCATCTGAAAATCCGACCAAGAAGCCATGCCGTGTGGAATACCCTTAGAATGTCAAAGCAATAAGAATGTACATCAGTTATGCTTACTCTATGGACTCCAGTCCTTCCTGCTCACAAACTGTACATAATGGTGTGACCTCACATGACCATAGTCGCCAATCACCAGCTCCTGCTCTAGCGTTGGCATGGAAAAAAACACCACTGCAGCGGATGTTTTATCAATGGGAATGCAGTTGTCAAACAATAGAAATAATTTTCTAAGTCACCTGTTCTAACATTCTGTATTACAGAGTGGTTTTACCATGCACCTTTAAAACAGACCGAAATGGCAAGCAACGCTGATATTCCTCCCACCTCACAAATTCCAGGACTAAGTGACCTTGCAGAACCCCATAATGAGTTACAAAACGAAGGCCGCAGAAAGTGGATAAGAGAAACGGATTCTGAGTATGTCAAATTGTCCAAACAAGGAGGTCAACCAGGTAAACAGTAATGTGTCCACCAATTTATGATTAAGTATAACATTATAACACCAATAGCTGTAAAGTGCCGCAAGGGTGTGTTCACACGGCAAAGACACAATTCCAGTCGGATTTTCCGACTGGTGTGTTTTTTTGTTTTGTTTTTTTTTTGGGCACGTAAGGGGGAGGCTTTTGTCTGCAGTTTGCGGATTCAAGCTGTACCCTTTCACACATGTTCTGGCCGAAAGCCGGGCGGAAGAAGGAACGTGTTCTAAGTGTTTAGGAATGCCGGCGGTGTCAAACGTTAGAAAATCCAGCAGTGCGGACTGCTGCGCGGATTTTCTATTTAAATCAATGTAAAAGCTTGACAGTCGGTTTATAGGTGGTTTTCAAATCCGAAAACCGTCTGTAAAACTGATTTGAAAACTTTTGCCGTGGGGACAAGCCCTAATTATTTATATACGATCTCGCTTTCCTCTAGCTGATAAGCCGTGTTCCAGCTAGCCAGACAGAGGTAGACTGTTTTGAACACACTTTTCATGGTGTTTAAGTTGCTCTTGATGTTGCCTTGCACTACTTTTTGCTGGGAAGGGGATGCAAAAACCGCAGCAGATTACCTAAAAGACTTCAGTAAAATATTAGCCCTGAATACAGCGCTAATGTTAATGTACAGAGCTATTTACATGGGTGTATTAAATATGTGCTTATTTTCAAAACACAGCATGCGCTGCTTTCATCTGTTATGGATTGAAACCGCCCATTGAAGTCCATGGAGAGTATTTACCATGCCAATGTATCTGTCATTCCTATTGCATCAGTATGTCATGGTATAGTAAGTAGATGGAAAATGCCCTGACGGAGAGTGTGTGCCATATGTTGCCACTATTGCATCTGTTTTTAAAGGGGCTGTCTCATTATTGTAGTTCATTCTTCACCCAGATCGCCCATACATTTTATGAATCTGTAATTCTGATGCAGTGTCAACCATAATACATCCATGTTGTAGATCTGTATTACACATGTTTACATGTAAGCTAGTGTTTAACTGATCTCAGAGTGTCTTATGGTGATTTATCAGAGTTCTGGGGGTCAGTTGCATTGTTTTAAGCTATAACTACGATAGAGCATTGTTTTAAGTGTTTGGGTTTTTTCATACGCTTTTTTAAACTGCGTGAAAAAACGCACAAAAACAACAAACACATTTTATTTGTACATCTTAAAACTCTCCAAAGAGAGCCTATGTGAAGGAGGCCTTGGGGTGCTTTCACACGGTGCATTTTTTGATACGGGATTTTTTTTTTTTTTTTTAATACTGAAGTAAAACAGTCCAGTTTTATGTAGTTACATTAGGCCAACCTCTATAATCTCAGTCTTGATTAGGAGGAAGACAAAATAAACCCCTTAGAAGTCGTTGGCCAAATGCCTAATGTTAAGGGGAAAATTCCTTTCAGACTCCAAATATAACAATGATAATAAATCCCCCAATTCCAAAAATCTAGTACACATATATACAGTATTGTACACACATCATGCGACAGATCGATGTACCATTCATTTGTACATCCCATAACTCCAACTACTCATAAAAAGTTAGTAATATTTGCCTGAAGTATTAGCATGCAGTGTTGATTTTCTCATCTCAAACAATTTAATGAAACGTTGACAAAAAATGTCAATGTCTCAATAACGTGTCATGTGGCCTTGAGCATCAATGACAACTAGACGACGACATCTCATGCTGTTCACGTCGATTTATTGACTGCTGAGGCATGGCATCCCACTCTTCTTGAAGAGCCCCCCCTGAGGTCATTGAGGTTAAAGGGTACAGAGTAACAAGCTTCTACACGGCGACTCCGCTGATCCCACAGATTTTCTAAGGCACAGGTGTCAAACTGCCGGCCCTCCAGCTGTTGGGAAACCAACTCCCATCATGTATTTGTATAATCTATAACAGTGGGCATGATGGGAGTTGTAGTTTCCCAACAGCTGGGGGGCCGGCAGGGTTCAGGTCTGGAAAAGGTGCAGGCCACTCCAACAGCCGTTTCCTTATGACACGACCTTGCTGAGCTAGAGCATTGTAAATTTTTTTTCAACTCTTTCCCCTTCCCGACACTGGACGCAGCGGTACATCCTAGTGGGAAGTGCCTTCCTGTAAATGGATGTACCGGTACATCCTACACATCATGCGGGCTCCACACGATCGCGACATGGGACCAGCGGTATATTTCCGCTGCCCTCATACCCCATCAGCCGCGGCCGGAGCTCACTTAGCTGTGGCAATCTATTACGATCGCTGCAGCTATATGCAATGGCAGAAGGAGGGCGCTCCTTCTGACTTCCTTCATTCTGTGTGTGTGTCTGCTGTGTGTACCCAACAGCTCCAGAGGGTTGTAAGAAACCCTTCCGGTCTGTCTGTGACATCACCATCCTCCGCATTGCATTATAGGCTTTGCCGAGCATGGTGACTAACGGTCACCATTGAGATCAGTATACAGCAGCAATGCTGTGTACTGATCTCTATTGTATCTGCAGGTCACTGATTCAAATCCCCTATGGGAAAGTGAGAAAAAGGGGGGAAAAAGTAACAAAACGAAAAAAAAGCAAAACATAAAAAACGTAAACCACCCTTTTTCCCTTTACAAACGGCAGAAGATAAAAAATAAAGTACACATTTGGTATCATCGCGTGCGTAATGACCTACCCTATAAATCTGTCACGTTAATTAACCCACACAGTGAATGGCATAAAAAGAAAACCACAGAATTGTTCTTTTTTTTTTTTTTTTTTGTTTTTCTTCATCCCGCAGCACAAAAAATGGAATAAAAAGCAATCAAAAACTCATATAAAGAGGTGCCAATAATTAGCTCTGTATCGTAAAAAAAATAAGTTATGGCTATCAGAAGATAGTGATGTATAAAAATTTGTTTTACACAATAAAAACACTTCATAAAAAAAAACTATATAAATTGGGTATCTCCGTAAAAATCTCAACCCAGTGAGTAAAATTAACTTGTCACGTATAATGCACGGTGAGCCATGTTAATAATATAATTAAAAAACACTACTAGGATTGCAGTATTTTCTTCACCTTGCCTTCCAAAAAACTGATATAAAACCGATCAAAAACCTTGTTCCCCCCCCAAAAAAAATTATACCAATAAAAACTTCAATTCATCCAGCAATAATCAAGCCCGTACACAGAAAAATAAAAGTTATGACTGACTATGGCGATGCAAAAACCTTTTTGAATAAAGGTGTTTTTATTATGTAATCGCAGTAAAACAGGAAATATACAAATTGGTTAAATTGTATTGACCTGCTGAGTAAAGCTGCATATGATTTATACCGCATGGTGACTGCTGTAAAAGATAAAAGTACACTACCAGGATTGCTGTATTTTGCTTAAAAATGCCTCATAAAACCCTTAATAAAAAAAGTGGAAAGTGTCATATGCACCCCATAATGGTACCAATAAAAACGTCAACCCGCAAAACACAAGCCCATAATCGTCTCTGTATACAGAAAAATAAAAGTTATGGCTGTCGGACTATAACGACATAAAACGATTTTTTTTTTTTTATAAATGCGTTTCTATTGTGTAATAGAACACATTTTCATGGCCCAGTTCTAAAAAAAAAAAAAAAACAAAAAAAAAAAAACTATGGAACATCTGTGCACCCAAAGTGCACAATACACCCCTAGATGACATCCGTGATGGGTGTTGAATCAAAAATTGGATGTCTTCTGGAAGGTTTCACCTGTTCTTGTGCTTTGGGGCCTTTGTAAATGCGTCGTGGCCCCACCAAAATCTGCGCTCCAAAAGCCAATTAGCGCTCATTCACTTGTACGCCCTGCCACATATAGAGTACTACCGAACTTGGAAAGAATTGTGTAACAAAATTTGGAGTGCTTTTTTTCCGAGATTCGTTGTAAAAATAAAACTTTTTCAGCTAAAATTGCAGACTGTTGTGAAAACTTTTTTTTTTTTTTTTTACATTTTCACAGCCTAGCACTAAAAAAAATTTGAAACACCTGAGGGTCAATATACTCACTACACCCCTGTATATTCCTTAAGGGGTGTAGTTTCCAATATGGGATCTTTTTAGGGGAGTTTATTAAAGAGGACCTGTCACATAGATTATGCCCCCCTTGCTGAGGGCAGAACAAGCTAGTGTCAGATATGCTGTTAACAGTGCTGTCCCTTATTCTGTAAGATACTGCAGAATAAAGTTAATATGTCACTTATACTACATGATGAAATCCAAAATCAAGACCAAACAGAAATGGCATAATTACATTTTTTCCTGGACCACCTCACAAAGATTTTTTGCTTTCCCAATAGTTATATGGTGTATTAAATGGCACCAATCAAAAATCTAACTCGTACCACATAAAACAAGTCCTTGTATTGCTACGTCAAGTGAAAAATAATAACTCGTATGGCTCTTGAAAGACCAGGATGAAAAACAAAAATAAAAGAAACAAAGTAAGCCTGTCCTTAATGCATTTGGATGTACCCATATGTGCTGAGCCCTCTCCATACGTAGCGGGTGTTGGCTGTTAACTGCTGCTCACAGCAGAGATCGGAGCCCTTCCAAAACCCTGCGCAATCTTTAAATGCCTTGGTGGTAAGTGAATTAGGGATTCCCCCCCCCGACCCCCCCCCCCCCAACCCCCCCCCCCCCCCCCCCGCCCCCAGCCCGAACAATAAAACCCTCCCATGCATTATGTACCCATATGCTGACCCTCCCACACGGTTCGTACTCCCAACAGGACCCCCCCACCCTGCTACCGCCTTCCCCCCCCGCCCCCCCACCCCCCCCCCGCCGATTCGATTGCCATGGCATTCGGTGGCAGAAAGCAGGCTTTTGTAGCGATCATATTAGTACACCTAATGGGCTGGAATAGGTAATGTGATCAAAATAAAAAGTGATCAAGAAGTTGCAGGTATCCCAAAATGGTACCAATAAAAACTACACTCCAGCCCTTGCTCAAGTCCACATTTCATCAAAAATTAAAGTACTAAATCGTAATGAAACCTCACTAAATGTTGTATCACCATAATTGTATCGACTTGCAGGATACAGATAACACATCATTTATATTGAAGGGTAAACTCCATAATAATTGAAACACCTGCAAAAATGCACAACTGCATTTTTTTTTGTTTTTGGGGGGGGGGGAGGGGGTTACCTGGCACACTTATGTTATTGACCTTATAATGTACAAGGAAACCCCCTGCAGAAAAAAGTATATTTTGTCCTGCAAAAAACAAGCCCCCTTATGGTTACATAGACAGAAAACTATAAAAGTTATTAAATATAAAAGGGGGTGTTTAAAGCTAAAAACAAAAATGGCTGTGACCTGAAGAGATTAAAGGGGTACGTTGATGACAAAAATATTTTTACTGTGCACTTTTTATTTTTATATACTTTAAGTTTTTTAAGCTGTACTAGAAGACATCACTATGTGATCTTTTGGTCGCTGTAGTATACCAAACCAGTATTGCCTGTCAGTAATAAACTACCTGGTAATTTGTGGATCCTAATATTCACAATGTCTGGCTTTTGTTGTCACTGGTTTCCGTGGCAACCCTTCTGTGACCTGCGATCATTATGGGACTGACAGACCGAGCAGTCTCTCTGTCTAACCACCTACATGCCAATGTCACTATTAACTGCAGCATCTGAGGGGTTAAATAGCTAAGATTAGTTATTTCTTATCTCAGCCACTGTGTAATGGCACCTATTGCAGGTGGTGTGGATACAGCTGTCCCAACTTACAACGTTCCGACTTGCTTCTGGCCCCTAGTTACAAACGGAGACTTATGGGGCGTGGCTGGGCGTGCTGACATAACGCACTGAGTCACGCCCCACAATAGCCAAGTGCCCGCATGCCACAGCAGCACGTAATAAAGAAAGTGGGGTGAAATCTTCTAAACAGAGGCACCGACAGCAAAACAAATGTAAAAACCATTCCCTGCACTATCCAAAACAAAAAAAAGTTACATTTAATATACCTGTTCCGACATGCATACAGACTCCACTTAAGAACAAACCATTCGTGACCCGGGTACTGCCTGTGCTTGTTTATTTGAAATAATCTAATAGGCAGTTATGATCACGGAACACGTATTAACATAATCGCTGTCTTCAATAATAGCAACCAGTCAGTCACCTCATTGCCAGATGTACACACTTACCAGCACGAGACGTGGGGGGCCACTGTAATGGAGTTGATTTATTTCCACTCTGTTCTCTTTGCACTCACCTTTCACCCAGGTGGCAAATCAAGCATATATCACACCCCAAGACAGTTCAGCCACCACCTTCCTTCAATAATAAAAAAAGAATTAGGATATCACAGGGAAGGGCTCTGATGTACAAATTCTATTCCAATTTCTAGACACAAAAATTTTTTTCTTTTTCAACTCTTATGTAACATCGCATGGAAAGGACTGACTTGGGGCTTTTCTCCTGTGCCCCAACAACGTATCCAAATAGCAACAAAGACCCAGTCCTTTATATTCAAATTCTTTTATATCAAACTTTTTATACTTGCAAACAGTCCAAACATTTCAGGACATAAGCATATAGTCTCTTAAATATATAGCAACGAGTAGAAACCTGTGATATACTTGCAACTGTATCCTTTTAGTAGGGAGTAATATAGAAAGTTCTTACATAGTGTCCATTTATTGCTTGTTTGTGAGAGCTTGAGGACAGCCACACGCCCATCGGTGACGTTTCGGAGGAAAACACCTCCTTCCTCAGACCGGCGTCTTAGGGCTGTTCCTCCTTCTATATCACTGCAAAAATATAATCCCTGTTAAAACATAACTTTTACTAAATTGTCTAAAATTGTACTTACTAAACCCCTATAATCTACCACTACACACCTAAATGATACAGCATACTAAATATCATCCATCAGTGGAGTAATCGCCCTGATAAAGGGCGGCTCCGCTTTAATGACAGATAATATCACTGTATACGTGTATTACAATTCTTTAATCACAGCTATCCCAACGCGTTTCCCCCATACAATTTTGGGTTCATCAGGGGATTCAAAAAAACTCCTCTCGCTGTGGAATAAGAATACGCTATATACAACGCATATACAATCTATCTATGACGGATATATCACCTCATGGGTGAGATAGAAAAGTGATACTTAGCTTAGCAGCTGCCAGGTATAAAGTGATAATCCTCGCAGCCCCTTTGGTATGCTGGCACCCAGGATAGAAGGGATACAGAATGATTCATTTCTGCCTCCCTAAAAACCTTATTTGGCCCTTTAGATGTATAACAATAAATCCCCTAGCATTTCAGTATTGATGTATATTGTTTTATACTTATTGCCGGGTTCTACTTAACATGTGCGCATATCCCCCTGCCTTTACTCAGTTTGGCGTTCCGGAAGTTGTACTGCGCATGACCGGAAACTAGATAAAATGTCATTTCCGATTTGCTTCGGCGAAAGCAACACTATGCTACTACAAAAGCCCCATACTGCCACGGCGCAGTCCGGCGTCCTAAAAAAGGTTCTGCGCATGTCCAGGAAAAAGATACCCGGCAAATGCGCATGATCAAAGTCCGGGCATAACTCTCAGCGCCGTGCCTATTACATTGCTCTCATGGAGAAAGACAACACTGGTCACTTCCGGCAAGCGCCACCGGAAACCAAACCACTTACAACCGGCAGCCGAATCAGTCTCCATACCAAGATAAAACCGCGCACTCGACTATCCGCACAGACCGCTAATTGCTGCTAAGCAGCCCCAAATTTCTTAAAGTGATCGTCTGTGTAACGGATGTCTAGAGGGTAATATGGACAATTAATTCAGGGCCAAATAGATTCGGGGTACACAAAAATTCATTGTCTTAAGCTGACAGAAATTATCAGACTATAAGTAATCAATGAATATAATGAAAGAATGTAATGATACATAGAATACAGTCAGCTTTGAAAAATCAATATTGGTCCTCTGTGGAGAGTACGAACTAAACAGAGTAGAATAAACAGACCCAAGTAAGAGTCTACTCAATAAAACATCCAAATTGCAAAGTCTCATTAAGGCCCTTTGGATAAACTGATTCCATACGGTAAATCCACTGAGCTTCTTTTTCCTGGACATGCGCAGAACCTTTTTTAGGACGCCGGACTGCGCCGTGGTAGTATGGGGTTTTTGTAGTAGCATAGTGTTGCTTTCGCCGAAGCAAATCGGAAATGACATTTTATCTAGTTTCCGGTCAAGCGTAGTACAACTTCCGGAACGCCAAACTGAGTAAAGGCAGGGGGATATGCGCACATGTCAAGTAGAACCCGGCAATAAGTATAAAACAATATACATCAATACTGAAATGCTAGGGGATTTATTGTTATACATCTAAAGGGCCAAATAAGGTATTTAAGGGAGGCAGAAATGAATCATTCTGTATCCCTTCTATCCTGGGTGCCAGCATACCAAAGGGGCTGCGAGGATTATCACTTTACACCTGGCAGCTTCTAAGCTAAGTATCACTTTTTCTATCTCACCCATAGAGGTGATATATCCGTCATAGATAGATTGTATATGCGTTGTATATAGCGTATTCTTATTCCACAGCGAGAGGAGTTTTTTTGAATCCCCTGATGAACCCAAAATTGTATGGGGGAAACGCGTTGGGATAGCTGTGATTAAAGAATTGTAATACACGTATACAGTGATATTATCTGTCATTAAAGCGGAGCCGCCCTTTATCAGGGCGATTACTCCACTGATGGATGATATTTAGTATGCTGTATCATTTAGGTGTGTTGTGGTAGATTATAGGGGTTTAGTAAGTACAATTTTAGACAATTTAGTAAAAGTTATGTTTTAACAGGGATTATATTTTTGCAGTGATATAGGTTAAAATCCTCTGTCGATATAAAATTTGTAGTAATTTCTGTTCCTCCTTCTGAAGGTAAGTTGCAGTACAAGCTACTTCCTATATATATACATTTAAAACACATCACGTGACATAGACCTATATCTTAGCTAACCCTAACGTGATTAGCATAATAAGAACAGAGTTATAAAAAGGCTTTTAAACTAAATGCCTCGTTTAGGACTAAAGAACCTAATTTAAAGATCCAAAAAGCTTCACGTTGACGCAAACTGGACCGAAGTGTCTGATCTTTGCGTGTTACTTGATCTAGTAACATGCAAAGATCAATAGACACTTTGGTACATGCTGTACATGCTTTTTATACATTGGGTGTAGGGCTATGGGGATATTTTCAATATTGTCAGATAAGTGTTCCCTCAACACACTACAACCATCCAGCAAAGTAGATGGGTACATAAAATACTGTTGTTAGATGGAAAACAAAGGGTGGGTAGTTAGGCCAGCCTACCAAACTAATTTTGAATAATAACATACTGTATGAATGAATAGAAACATAGGAATAAGTGGCACCCTCACAAAAAGGGCCAAAATAAAAGAAAAACAGAAACTGGCTCCATAACTACCCAATGCCACTTTAGGAAGCACATCAAATTAATCTCCAACTACAATCCAAAGGGTAAAACAATGTTTAAAATGAAATCTGTTAAATCTCTGCATTCTGTCCCAGTTTTCCATTTTTTCTTTTTATGGGAATTTGATACATGTTGATCACTACTGTGCTCCACATTGATAACTGACAGATGACCTGCATTAAATCTGACTGTATCTGCTCTTCTATTTTTTCATGTTTTGCTCTATTCATTGCCCAGTTCGGTCCAGGCCATGTTTCTCTAGATCTGTTCAAAGAACAGCAGAGCTGTCATCCTGCCATTACGGTCCTCCACCTACAGTTATGAGTCTAACCTGCAGTTGTAAACGAAGATTAACCTGCCCTGCCATTGAAAAGTTTTATCTTTTTCTCATCAGTTTTAGAAAAGGACAAAGATTTTAACTTTTAATCGCATAGGACTGGTAAAATAAAAAAAATTAAAGCTAAATAATGGTTTTTCAAGAATATTAGCGATTCAACAAATATCCCTGTCTGTAGTGTTTTTTTTTTTTTTTGTTTTTTTTTTTAAAAATATGTTTATTGGTTTTCAAATAAAGAAAAAGAACAGAGAGAGAAAAACATAAGTAGTAATGACAGTTTCTTGGTACATGGTTTGCTTAAACTAAAATGTCCAGGGAGGAAATGCATTTGGTCGTTAATGGGAGACAGAGGTTATTCGATCTTTCTATTGGGTGGTTTAAGGCGGGTTTGTCGTTAACCTCTGAGGTCGTGCGCGGAGTCTTATTCGGGGTAGGTCGATTTCCTTTTTTTTTTTTTTTTTTTTTTTTTTTGCTGTATAGAGTTGGCGGAAGTAGGCTTAACTATATAGCTTCAAGGGAGACGGACAGGGTCAACGACACACACCCACACACAAAGTAGCGTGGGCGGGGGGGGGAGAGGCTAGTATCTTCACCGAGTCATGCATCAGTTTTGTCCGTAAGTGTAAGATAAAATAAAAGTAAAAGTCCTTCTTAGGCTGGATTAAGTAGTTTAGGGAGTTTATAGGCACTTCTCCTGGAGCGCGGCTGAGGCTGGGGTCGTTACGGCGTCGGGAGAGGGGGCTCAGGGAGTTGGAGTCGGCCGAGGGAGCCCGAGAGTGTCCCTTCCGAGTACCATTTGGTAAGTCGGAAGGGGGGGACCACCGTCTGTATTTCTGCGGCGGGCAAAAATTCCTCAATGAATGGTTTCCAAGTGGAGAAGAACTTATCTGTGAGTGTTAGTTTGGCATTTTCTACCTCCATCCTTTCCAAGTGTAAGTATGACTTTATCTGCAGGATCACCTCATCTATGCCTGGGGTTGTGTCCTCCAACCATTTGAGTAGGATGCAGCGTTTCGCTGCTAGTAGGGCTATATGCAATAGCTTGTGTAGTTTGGTTTGTTTTGTTTGGTTTAGTTTGTTTAGATCTGTCAGGTCGTGGAAAAGGCAAAATGCAGGGGTGACTGGGATCACAAGATCCCACTTCTGTCGCATGGTTTCCCCGAGCTTGCTCCAGAATTTGCGGGTCTCGGGGCAGAGCCACATCCCGTGTATCAGGTCGGTTTTAGGTTGTTTGCATTTGGGGCAAGCTAGCTTGCGGTTAGGGGTCAGGGGGTGTGGAGGGATTGTAAATCCGTGGATAGCGTGGTGTATGAAGCAGAAATAGGTTTCACGCCACTTTTCGCTAATTACGGCCTTGTTAATTTTGTTCCAGCCTTCCAGGGCAATTTCTGGGATGTTCAGTCCTGGGAAGTGGTCTTCCCACTTGGACAGCAGTTTATGAGATGTGTCCGCCGTTGCTGGGCCTCTTAGCTTCGCGTAGAGAAGGGAAAGGGGGTGACGGGAGGTTTGTGGGCCTATCAAGTTATCAAAGTCGTTTGTGGGAAATTCCTTTGAGAGGTTTAGCACTCTGCCCCTTATAAAGCTCATTGCTTGTCCATATGTTAGGAAATGGGTGGGGGGGATGTTGTAGGAATTTTGGAGGTCAGGGAACGAGTGGTATTTCAATGTATGGGTATTAAACAGGTGTCCGACAGAGGTCAAGCCCCCCTCCCCCCCAAGCTCGGCGAGGAGGGTCACCCAGGCCTTGCTTGAATTCTGGGTGTCCGATTAGCGGCATGTGTTTTCTCAGGTAAGCTGGGAGTTTGAATAGCTTCCGGCATACTTTCCATGTGGCTATTGTGTCTCGCATCAGGAGGCAGGACCTAATGTCCTGCGGTATGCTGGAGAATTTAGTATGTAGAAGGGCCGATAGGTTCCACGGGGCGGCTAGGGTGGCCTCCATTTCCGTGTTGGAATAGAAAGATGTATTCTTGACCCAATCGAGGCAGTGCCTAAGATTGCAGGCAAGGTTGTACACTCTCACATCCGGGAGATTGATACCGCCCAGGTTTTTGGGAAGCATCAGCTTCGCCAATGCTATTCTAGGTTTTTTGCTCGCCCAGATGAATCTCGAGAAGCTGGCCTGGATGACCCTGATGTCCGAATGTTTTAGAAGTAGGGGGATGGTTTGGAGGGGGTATAGGAGTCTCGGGAAGCTTATCATCCGTATTAAATGGCATCTGGCCAGGAGTGGGAGAGGGAGTTTCGCCCATCTGTCTAATTCTCGTAGAATCTTCAAGATGAGGGGGGGGTAGTTCAGCGAATATAATGATTCTGGGGATTTCCCTATGTGGATTCCAAGGTATTTAATTGATTTTTCGGCAATGTGTATGCGGGTGCCTAGGTGGTCTAGTGAGTTTGGCCGTGGGTTGCTGGTTAGTCTCAGTAGTTCGAATTTGGACTCATTGATTTTGAATCCTGAAAAGGTCTGGAAAAGGCGTAGTTGGTCAAATAGGTTTGGGAGGTCTCTTTCGGGGTGTCTGAGGAAGAAGATGATGTAGTCTGCAAAAAGTGATAATTTTTGCTCGAGTGTCTTAACTCGTATGCCTTCAAAGATCGGGGAGGCGAGGAGGAACCTAGCCAGAGGTTCAATAGCTAGGTTGAACAGGAAGGGGGAGAGAGGGCACCCCTGTCTGGTTCCCCTCTGCAGGGGGAGTGGTCTTGACAGGAAACCTGGGAGGCAGATCTGGGCCTCCGGGTTGTTGTATAAGGTGTGGAGGGACGTGCGGTACGGTCCGGAGAGGCCAATCTTGTCGAGTACCATGTTGAGCCAGCCCCAGTCGACCCTATCGAAGGCTTTCTCAGTGTCTACTGTGACTAAGGCTGAGAATGGGTGTCTCTGGGGGAATCTCTTCACTTCGTCTAGGATTAGTAGAACTTTCCTGATGTTAGATATTGCAGATCTTCCTTGGACAAAGCCCACCTGGTGGGAACCTATCCGTTTAGGGATCAGAGGGGCTAAGCGGTCTGCCAGGACCTTGGAAAGTAGTTTAAGGTCTACATTTATTAAGGAAATGGGGCGGTAGGAGGAGGCTTGGGAAGGGTCCTTCCCTGGTTTTGGTATTATTTTTATATAGGCTGTGTTCATTGGCCTGGGGATGGGGGAGCCCGATAAGTAGTTGTTATACAAAGGCACTAGGACTGGTGATATCTGCGTTTTTAATATCTTAAAGAATTCCCCCGTGAAGCCATCTGGGCCGGGCGCTTTATTAGTTTTTAGATTTTTTATTGCGGACTCTAGTTCGGTGGCGGAGATAGGGGATCCCAGCATCTCCACTTCCTCCCCTGAGAGGTGCGGCATTCTGATTTTGCTCAGCCACTCGTGTGGGTGTGTTTTGTCCAGGTGTTCGGAAGTGTATAGTGTTTGGTAGAAGGATCGGAGAATCTCCGTCACCTTTCCTCCTTCTGTTTTAAGTGTGCCATCTCGGTCTCTCAGTGGAGGGAGTGTCGGGGGAGGGTGGTGACCCTTTGCGAATTTGGCCAGCAATCTCCCTGGCTTGTTGCCGAATCGGAAGAGTTTTGCTTCATTTTTTGACTTATAGAGTCTCTCTCTTTTTTCTAACCAGTGTTCGTAGTCTTGTTTAGAGGCCTGCCAGTTGGTTTTATTCTCAGGGGAAGGGGAATTTATAAAGGAGGTGTAGGTCTTGCGGAGGTTGCTGGCGTATTGGTTAATTTTGCTTGTGGTCTGTTTTTTGAGTCTGGCTACATATTCAATTAGCTTCCCTCTGATGACCGCTTTAGCGGTGTCCCAGTAGAGCTGTGGGTTGTCAAGGTGGGTTTCATTGTACGAGTGGTACTCTGACCACCATCCTTGAAGGGTTAGCTGGAACTCCTCATCTTTAGCTAGGTATGTGGGGAATTTCCAAATATAATCAGTTCCTCTGGGGAATCTGTCCATGACAGTGAGGGTGACTGGGGCATGGTCTGAGATGACGAGGTCGCAGATTGACGGGTCTTTTGTTCTGGGGAGGAGTCCCCTAGAAACGAGGATGTAGTCGATCCTGGACCAGGTGCCGTGAGGGGGGGAGTAGTACGAGTACTCTCTGCCTTCAGGATTGCACATACGCCACGTATCGCATATGTCGAGGTTATTAGCAAATTTTTCTAGATGGGAGCCTCTGGTCTTTTGGGTGGATTTGGTGGCTACTGGGCCCCTTCTGTCCTCCTGTGGGTGCATGAGTGAGTTGAAGTCGCCCCCCAGTATCTTTTTTTCTACAGGGTCTCCTAGCAGTGTTGACTCCAGCTCCTTGAAAAAGGTTGGGCCACCTGAGTTTGGACCGTATATACTGTAGAGCGACAACAGCTCATCGTGCAGGCGTATTGTGACATTGCACCATCTTCCCTGGCTATCTTGTTTATGGGATACAATCTGGCCGCCGAAGTTTTTATTTATTAGGATAAGCACGCTGGCTTTGTTATCACTTGCGGGAGACCCGAACACTTGCCCTACCCATAGGCGTTCCATGCGTTTAAAATCTCCTTCAGGAAGGTGGGTTTCCTGGAGGAAGGCTATGTCTACCTTGAGTCGCTTGAGGTGTCTCAGCACCATCAGCCGCTTGCCAGGGGAGCGAAGGCCTTTAGTGTTCCAGGAGATTACTTTCGTCATTGGGTGTCAATAAGTCATGGTCCCTGTGTAGCTCAGTGGGGGGGGCGGGTGGGGGGGGGGGGAAGACATAAGGGGGTAAAGACATGTATAGCATACAACAACAGGTTGGAGGAGGGTTTAGCACACCGGGGAAGAGAGAAAAGAACATAACATCTTCTCCCCCGGGCAGTGTGCAATGCGACCTCACTTTTTTCCATCAAGAGTCTAGGCATGGGGATGGAGCGTGAAGTCAGTTCTAGTTGTGGAGGTAATGATCCCGGACATTCGGGGCTGCATTGGCTGGAGCCCGGTAGGTATAATAGGGCAGGGAACCTGGGGGATTTTCCCCTGTTATCAGAGGGGAGTGTCTGAGGTGCGGGGGTCCGTCATTGTTTTGGGGGCCTGGCGCTTCCGCTGTCCGTCAGGGCTCGCGGCGCGGGAGGGACGCGGGGGGTCGGGCCTGCCTTCTGCCCGGTGGGGGTTGTCTCCGTCGGTAGGTGGGGTACGTGCTGGCGGGAGGGGACTTAGATAGGTCGGGGGAGGGGGTGATTTGGAGCGGCTTCTTTCTTGTTCGTCCAGGAAGTTTTGCGCTTCTTCCGGGGAATGGTGTGTAGAGATGGTGCCGTTTCTGTGGAATATTTTCAAGATCGCTGGGTAGAGCAGGGCAAATTTTGTTTGCTTGCGGAACAGGGTTGAGCAGATGGGGGAGAATGTCTTGCGCCTTTGGACCACTTCCGCCGAGAAGTCTTCAAAAACCAGTATTTTCCGGCCTCTGAAGATGAGGTCGGATCGACGTTTACGGAAGGCACGTAGGATCGCTGCTTTGTCTGTGAAGTCCAGAAATTTGGCGAGGATCTGGCGTGGGCGGTCCGGGTGTGGATGTGGTTTGCCTGGGTGTGGCGGGGGTTTTTCTCTGCTTCTCAAGTCTGGTCCGATTCGATGTGCTCGTTCGACTTTGCATGGTTTTCTCAGCCCCAGAGCTTCGGGGAGGTCTCTTTCGCACAGGTTTATTAGTTCGCTTGCTGGTATCGCTTCAGGGATCCCTATAATTCGCAGGTTGTTTCTTCTGGATCTGTTTTCCAGGTCGTCTAGCTTGTCCCTTAACCGTCTGTTTTCCTGGGTAAGATCTGACAGGTCGGAGCGAATTTTGTCCATGTCGCTGGCAAGGTCCTGGAGTTGAATGTCGTGTTCATCGAGACGTTCTGTATGGACTTTAACGTCTGCTTTCACCTGGGCTACCATCCGTGCTACCGAGGCGGAAAGGGATGCTTGGAGGTCTTCTGAGATCTGTTTTGCCACTTCCGCTACTATGCTCGCAAATAGAGCGCTGGTAGGATCGATCTGGGGGTGGTGACCAGTCGCGGGGGCTGGTTGGGTGTTGGGCGAGTTCGGCGTGCTCGTTTGCAGGGCGTCTGCGGTGTCCCAGTCGGGGGTGGGTGGGGGAAATGGGCGGTAGATCTTGCGTTTGTGCTGGGTGGGGTGGCTCTGACGAGGCTCGGGCCTGGCTCCTGCCTTCTCTCCCAGCTTGTTTAACACCCTTTGTGCGGCCCATTTTAATAACGTAGCTTTCCATATACCACCGGGGTGTGGCGGCACAGTGGGGGTTTTGGGGTTTGCTCTACTTATGTGTCTGCAGCTGGGCCTAATGTAGTCAGTAGCCAGGGGGGGGGCCCAATGTGGTTATTTAACCGCGGGAGTGCCTGGGGGTATTCTCGGGGGCCAGGGGAGGCGGTTAGGGGTAGGGTTTCCAGCCCGTGGGTGGTGGTGGTGGCTGCCCCGTCGGTCGCAGTTTCTGGGGGGTATTATTCGGCGGGCGTATCTCCAGCGTGGGGTCTCTGACGTGGGGGGTCGCTCCCGGGTCTGCTTGGGGGGGATGTGGCAGTCTGTACCACCCAGGGTAGGGCCCAGCGGTTGTGGAGGGGCAGACCTTTTGAGATGTTGGTGTTGACTGGGGGTTGGTGAGAGGGCACCCCTTCCATACCTGGGGGTTTGGTCTGTTTGCCGCGCAGCTCTGGGTCGTCCCGTTTGTCGTTCGGCGTCTGCTGGGCCGCCTTCTGTGGTTAAGTCGTGGGGGCACTAGCGGGCTTGTGGTTTGCGTTGGCCGGGGTCCTGCCACGTGGTAGCGTCGGGAAGGGTTCGCGGCGGGGGCGTTGCCGGGTTGCAGCTGTGTCTGGGTTCGCTGCCGGGCCACTATCTCCTCCGCTCGCAGCCCCTGCCGTGTGGATGGGGAAGGGGCGGGTCGCGGGGGTGAGCGGTCTCGTTTTCCCCGACGGGGCTGACCCGTGCTTGCGTCTCCGTTGGTGTCGCCGCTGCTCCGGATTGCGGCGCGTTGAGGGGGGCAGGCCGCGTCGGGAAGGGATCGCGGCGGGAGCGTAGCCGGGTCTCAGCTGCGTCTGGCTTCGCTGCCGGGCCGCTGTCTTCGCCGCTCGCAGCCCCAGCTGTGTGGGTGGGGAGGGAGCGGGTCACGGGGGTGTGCGGTATCGTTTTCCCCGGCGGGGCTGACCTGTGCTTGTGTCTCCGTTGGTGCCGCCGCTGCTCCGGGTTACGGGGTGTTGTGGGAGGCCGGCCGCGTCGGGCCGGGATCGCGGCGGGAGCGTTGCCAGGTCTCAGCTGGGTCCCAGCTGCGTCTGGCGTCGCTGCAGGGCCGCTGTCTCCGCCGCACGCAGCCCCCGCCGTGTGGATGGGGAAGGAGAGGGTCACGGGGGTGGGCGGTCTCATTTTCCCCGGCGGGGCTGACCTGTGCTGACCTGTGTTTGTGTCTCCGTTGGTGCCGGCGCTGCTCCAGGTTCCGCCGCGTTGAGGGAGGCCGGCCGAGTCGGGAAGGGATCGCGGCGGGAGCGTTGCTGGGTCTCGGCTGGGCCCCAGCTGCGTCCGGCGTTGCTGCAGGGCCGCTGACTCCGCCGCACGCAGCCCCTGTCGTGTGGATGTGGAAGGAGCGGGTCGCGGGGGTAAGCGGTCTCGTTCTCCACGGCGGGGCTGACCTGTTGCGTCTCCGTTGGTGTCGTCGCTGTTCCGGATCGCGGTGTGTTTGAGGGGGGCAGGCCGCAGCTTCACTTGCTTCCTCTCTGTGGTTTCGCGGGCTTTTCAATTTTCCGGAGCCGCGGCTTTCTCCGGGGCGCGCGGCTGTCGCGGAGCGGGTTGGTGGGTTCCTGGGGGGGTCCCCGTCCAGTGCAGGCTTCTTTTGGGGCTGATTTCGGGCTGGCTTGGCGGGTTTATCGTTGTCTGTTTGCCCCGATGTCCGGGAGCTCGTTCTCCTAGCGACTAGGCATGATGGCGCCGAAACCGGAAGTCCCGTCTATAGTGTTTTTAATATCTTGCTACACAAACTTCCAGATCTGAGAAACATTGCGAGTACAAACATATTTTAGATAACTTTTTTTTTTTTTTTTTTTTGTTTGTTTGCTTGTTGTCTGATTTAACAAATACTTCTACCAGAAACCTAAATCAAATAACATTCTTATTCCACTGCTATAATTATTGGTTAATATATTTTATTTTTAGATCTGCTGCACATGGGTCCTCCTCAAAAGAAAACACAGGAAGTCTCATACGCACCTCCTGACTGGTACAGCCATGAGTCTTTAACACCATCATCAGAGCCAACTAAGTAAGTTTATTCTCATTATATTCCATTACCTAGCAAGGACATAACCTGAAACCACACACAACTGACACCACTAAGACCTTTTAAGTATCAGAGCTAATGAGCTCTGATGACATGGTAATTTATGGTTTTGCTATGTTTAGATTGGTTTGACCTTTCATTAGGTTAGAAAGTATTAAATATTTTTAAATACCTGGTAAATAACTTGTTACAGTATTTCTAAATCCTACTGTACTTTTTACATGCAGGCTAATGTGAAATACAGTATAATTTTTTTCATTACTGTTCCTTGCTAAAAGTTTAAGTAATTTTCGAAATAAAATAAGAAACATGGTGTAAACCTAAAACCATTACTCATGCTTCATTGTTTCTTATTGCTTCAACACTTTATTAATAAAGTCACCACCCAGCATGTCACTGCTTCTCATGGTGACTCATTAGTAGTTGCTGCTCATTACATTAAATGCTGTGGATGCACTGGTCTAGGCTTAAAGAATAATGTTCTAATACTTCCTTAAAATACAATTTTTCATCTTTGAACATATGTTAAAGAGGGACACATACCACCTATCGGCAGCATAAGTGATATAAATGTCAGATTGCTTGAGGCCCACTAATAATCTAAAATTGGTCATCGCTGTAATCGTATCATTCCATGAAGTAAAACTAACATGTCATATATACTGCATGGTGAGCACTAATAGAAAAGCACTATCGGGATTGCTGTATTTTCTTCACCCTGTCTCCCAAAAAACAGATTTAAAGGGAACCTGTCACATAGGTTATTCCCCCGTGGCTGAGGATAACACAAGCTAGTGACAGACCTGCTGTTTCCAGCGCTGTGTCCCTTATTCTGTAAGATTCTGCAGTTTTAGAGCATCTGTATGATCATTCTACTCGCTACACCCCTGGAAATATTACATAAGGGTTGTGGTTTCCAGAATGTGGTGTTTTTAGGGGTGTTCGTTAGGTTTTAGCACCGTAAGGTTAACAAAAGGCTTTCAAAGTTTGTAATTATAAATGAAATCTCATGACTGTGTATAAAAAGCATGTTAGAGAGGCAAAGTCTCTCAGAGGCAAAGGTCAAAAGTCCAACAATCTGTGAAAAACATTTTAGAAAAATGTTCCTCAATGTTGGAGGAACCATTCAGTGCTGGAGAGACCATGCAAAGTATCAAACTTTGCACTAATATTCTTGTAATCTGTTTTTTGTACAAATATTAGGTTTCATTTTGTTGCTTTATATATTTACTAAATTGTATATTTATTATGCTTTACCATGCCAGTGCCCAATTAAGAAATATGCCAGACTACATGATCCATGAGGCGTTCAATGATGAGAAAAGTGACCAGAAGTATGAGATGAAAAGAGGCCCATTTGATTTTGACCAAAAATCAACTTGGCAGCGCAGTCTAGAGGAAAATGAGAAGGAAAATGATTCTGACAAAAAGGTAATGGCTCTGTTTACTTTGTGTCATTTCACAAATATTCTAAGACAAACATATTGTACACGCCTAATTAGCAGAGTGCCAGGAGGTTACATAACTGGCACCATGTTTAGTTCATAATAAACATGGTATATTGGCTGGCATCGGTTGATTAAAAAAAGGAGGCCATATGGTGGTGTCCAAATGTAACCCTTAAAGAGGTTTTATCGTTTCATCATTTGGCAGCTGTTTATACTGGTTGCTAAGGAGAGCTAATTAAATGGAGGGGCATGTTTCTCCTCCCAGCAGGGAGTATCTTCTCTCTGCAAACACGCCCCAAAAGTGTGCACATGAGAATTCATTCTGTGTGAGCGGAGGGGGAGGGGGGTGGGAGATTCTCAGCTGTCGGAGACTAAGGAATCATTGGAAGTGAAGTGCGAAGTGTAACTCCATAGTGTATCTACATTTCTCGTTCTCTCTACATACTTTGTAATTAGAATGGGCATTTGACATTCAGGATTCTTTTTCTCTTTCTCTTCTTTCTCCTCAATATATGTGATCGCTGCCACGTCTGTTTTAATACCAATTTCCACTGCACGCCAACACAGCGCTGGTCCACGTCACAGAGCATGCATGGGACTGCGCGCTCCCTTGAATACGACCAGGGGCCGGGAACACTGTTTTACCAACAGCGAGCATAAGTGATCCTGTGAAAAAAAAGACTGCTTTGTAAATGACATCCAATTGCAAAGTTGCTTGTTTTCACTGTCCCCGTATTCTGAACACCATTTAATGTAATGAGAAAACCCCTTTAATTAGATGATTGCCCAGGGCTTAGTGCATAGTGTATACCAGTGCGCATGTGTTTACTTTCATTATCCCATATGTCAAGGTACTGTGCTGCGGCCTTATCTCCAAGTTTCAATATCCGTGCCAAGTTCTGCCTCTGGCCTATGTGTGGCCTTAACACCTTCCCGACATTAGACGTACCCATACGTCCTAGCGGGAAGTGCGTTCCCACAAATGGCCGTATGGCTATGTCCTGGTGATCGTGCGGGTTTACAAGCGAGCCCCGCACGATCGTGACATGGGAACAGCGGGATATTACCGCTGGCCTTATGCCACATCACCCGAAGCCGGAGTGACCTCCGGCCGTGGCCGCTTACCCCCTCAGCTCCTAAGATCGTCTGAGCTAAGTCGCAGGTAGGAGGAGTGAGCTTCTGCGGCCCGCTCTCCGAGCACAGCTGGATGTTTGTGGGGCTGAGTGCTCCTACCAGACGGCCCCGGGAAGTGAAAGTCACTTCCCGGGTTGTCTGTGACGTAACCATGCCCACAAAAAAAAGTACTTGCACGTCTCTGTATACGGAAAAATAAAGTTATGGCTCTCAGAAGATAGTGATGCATAAATATTGTTCTACACAAAATAAACACTTTTTTTTTTTTTTTTTTTTTTTTTTTAAATTGGTTATCGCCGTAATCGTATGGACCCACAGAGTAAACCTAACTTGTCACGGATACTGTATGGTGAGCGCTGTTAAAAATAAAAATAAACACTACTACGATTGCAGTATTTTCTTCACCCTGCCTTCCAAAAAATGGATTTAAAACTGATCAAAAAGTCTTGTCCCCCAAAAAATACCAATAAAAACGTCAACTCATCCCGCAACAAACAATCATCTCCGTACACAGAAAAAATAAAAAATTTATGGTTCTCAGACTATGGCAATGCAAAAAACCGTGTTTTCCTTTTTGAATAAAAGTGTTTTTTATTGTGTAAAACATTAAAAAAATACAAATTGTGTATCGCTGTAATCGTATCGACCTGCTGAGTAAAGCTAACATGTCATTTATACCGCACGGTGACCGCTGTAAAAAATAAAAATAAACTACCAAGAATGCTGTATTTTGTTGAGAATGCCTCACAAAAATCTTAGTAAAAAGTGATCCGTGTCATATGCCCCCCATAATGGTACTAATAAAAACGTCAACTCATTCTGCAAAAAACAAGCCCATAATCAGCTCCGTATACAGAAAGATGAAAAGGTTATGGCTGTCAAAATCGGACAACATAAACGCAATTTTTTATAGACCTATTTCTATTGTGTAAAAGTAATAAAACATAAACTATATATTTGTCGTATGTACAATTGAAGCCCAAAAAACAATGGTGGAACTGTGTTCCCACCCCCCCCCCCCCCCCCCCCATTTTCATGGCCCAATGCTAAAAAAAAAACTATGGAACACCTGTGCGCCCAAAATGCACAGTACACCCCTAGATGAGGTCCCTGAGGGGTGTTGAATTCAAAATAGGCTGACTTCTGGAAGGTTTCACCTGTTCTGGTACTTTGTGGGCTTTGCAAATGCGACATGACCCCACCAAAATTTGTGTTCCAAAAGCAAAATGACACTCCCTCCCTTAGGGTATGTTCACACGATGTATTGCGGCGCTTACAGTACACGCCGCAGTACATCGTGTCTTTCCAGAGCTCGCACTAATACGCACGTACTCCCGCAGCTTGCCGGCCCCTTTGACATTCATTACTCGCGGCACATATTTGCTGCGAATAATTGGCATGTCACTTATCTCTCTGCGGGTACAAAGCGTAATCCATAGTTCTCCATGAGAACTATGGATTACCGTAATTTCACGCGCATCTCGCCCGTATTAGAGCGCAAATACACGCTGAAATGTGCGCCAAAATTACGCCGTGTGAATATACCCTTATACGCCCTGACATGCGCCAAACAGCAGTTTACACCCACATGTAGGGTGTTGCCGAACTTGGAAGGAATTGCATAACAAAATTTGGGGTGGTTTTTTTGTGGTGGTTTTTTTTTTTTTTTGTTTTTTTTTTTTTCCCCTAGGATTCCTTGTAAAAATAAAAAAATTTGAGCTAAAATTGCAAAATGTTGGAGAAAAATAAAAAATTTTTCATTTTCACAGCATATTAAGTTGCATTTCCCTGATCACATCTACCGTGTTTTTGTGAATAATGGATAAAAATTGAAAAACTGCAAAAAAAAGTGACATTTTTAAATTTCACCTCCACTTTGCTTTAATTCCTGTGAAACACCTAATGGGTCAATAAACCTCCTAAATGCTGTTTTTGAATACTTTAAGGGTTGTAGTTTCTTAGATGAAGTCCTTTATAGGGGTATCTAACATACAGTCATGGGCAAAAGTTTTGAGAATGATACAAATGTTAATTTTTACAAAGTCTACTGCATCAGGTTTTATAATGGCAATTTGCATATACTCCAGAATGTTATAAAGAGAGATCAGCTTAACAGCAATTAATTGCAAAGTCAATAGTTGCCTAGAAAATGAACTTTTTTCCCCCAAAACACATTTCAACTTCATTGCAGGCCTGCCTTAAAAGGACCAGCTAACATCGTTTCAGTGATTGCTCCATTAACACAGGTGTGGGTGTTGATGAGGACAAGGCTGGAGATCAATCTGTCATGATTAAGTAAGAATCACACCACTGGACACTTTAAAAGGAGGCTGTTGCTTGGCATCAGTGTTTCTCTTCTGTTAACCATGGTTATCTCTAAAGAAACACGTGCAGTCATCATTGCACTGCACAAAACTGGCCTAACAGGGAAGAGTATCGCAGCTAGAAAGATTGCACCTCAGTCAACAATCTATCGCATCATCAAGGAATTCAAGGAGAGAGGTTCCATTGTTGCCAAAAAGGCTCCAGGGCGCCCAAGAAAGACCAGCAAGCGCCAGGACCGTCTCTTAAAAGTGTTTCAGCTTCGGAATCGGGCTACCAGCAGTGCAGAGCTTGCTCAGGAATGGCAGCAGGCAGGTGTGAGTGCATCTGCACGCACTGAGGCGGAGACTCATGGAGCAAGGCCTGGTGTCAAGGAGGGCAGCAAAGAAGCCACTTCTCTCCAGAAAAAACATCAGGGACAGACTGATATTCTGCCAAAGGTACAGGGAGGGGACTGCTGAGGACTGGGGTAAAGTCATTTTCTCTGATGAATCCCCTTTCCGAATGTTTGGAACATCTGGAAAACAGCTTGTTCGGAGAGAAGACAAGGTGAGCGATACCACCAGTCTTGTCTCATGCCAACTGTAAAGCATCCAGAAACCATTCATGTGTGGGGATTGCTTCTCAGCCAAGGGAATCGGCTCTCTTAACAGTCTTGCCTAAAAAACACATCCATGAATAAAGAATGGTACCAGAATGTCCTCCAAGAGCAACTTCTCCCAACCGTCCAAGAGCAGTTTGGTGATCAACAATGCCTTTTCCAGCATGATGGAGCACCTTGCCATAAAGCAAAGGTGATAACTAAATGGCTCAGGGAACAAAACATAGAGATTTTGGGTCCATGGCCTGGAAACTCCCCAGATCTTAATCCCATTGAGAACTTGTGGTCAATCATCAAGAGACGGGTGGACAAACAAAAACCAACAAATTGTGACAAAATGCAAGCATTGATTGTGCAAGAATGGACTGCTATCAGTCAGGATTTGGTCCAGAAGTTGATTGAGAGTATGCCAGGGAGAATTGCAGAGGTCCTGAAGAAGGGTCAACACTGCAAATCTTGACTTGCTGCATTAACTCATTCTCACTGTCCATAAAAGCTTTTGTTGATCATAATATGATTGCACTTGTATTTCTGTATGTGATAAACATCTGACAAACACACCTAAAAACCAGAGGGCAACAGATCATGTGAAAATATAATAGTGTCATTCTCAAAACTTTTGGCCATGACTGTACAGGCCTATCAAAGTCACGTTAGAACTGGACTGGTCCCTAAAAAATGTATATTGCAAATTTTCGTGAAAATTACTACTAAATTTCTAAGGCCCCTTATTTAAAAAAAATAATAATAATTAAACCTGATGCCAACCTACAGTAGACATATGGTTGATGCTGGTTATAAACTATTTTGAGTGGAATAATTGTCTTACACGCAGAAATTTTTGAAGTCTGAAAATTGGTAAATTTTTCACGATACTTTGAGATTTTTCACAAATAAACAAGGACTTTTTGGACCAAAATTTCTTACCATCTTAAAGCACAATGTGTCACGAGAAAACAATCTCTAAATCGCATAGATGGGTAAAAGGTTCAAAAAGTTATTCTCACATAAAGTGACTCATGCCAGATTTAAAAAATGGGGCTCTGTCAGAGGGGCCAAAACTGGCTCAGGCAGTAAGTTGTTAAAGGAGAGTAAACACACTTTTCAGGGGCAGGTCACCTAGATGGGCGTTGCCTGTTTGAATATGTAGACACTGAAGATCAGGCTTCTATGTGGGCAGAACGTAGCTGCTGATGTGGAGAGACCATTCCCTACTCACATGATTACATATGCTATATTCCTATCTTTGGCATATCTTTTTCCTCTCACTGGATTAGCCTATTAAAGGTTACAAAGAGCACTTAATGGTGGTAGCAGGAGGGAAAAGAGGACTAGAGCACCCCCCACGCTTTAACCGCCGAGTGTTAAGCCCCGCAATTACGACGTGTGGCCGGGAGCGGGACCTCGGCACCTCGCCGGCCAATAGACTTGCATTACGAGCGGCGCGTATACGCCGCTGGTAATTCACATGACAATTATCTCCCCCTTCGGCGTCTTCGCCGAGCAGGGAGAGGAGACGTAATCCATAGTTCTTTTGAGAAACTGTGGATTACCGTAATGACTGGTCCGTTTTCAGCCCGTAATTTGCGCACTCTGGCACGTAATTACGGCCCATTTTAAGCCGTGTGAACAAGGCCTTAGCTGCAATTAGCCGCTAACGCCCGTCGGCTGTCTAGCAGGATTGCAGCGCACACAACGCCTTAACGCCACCAGGATGTACTCATACGTCCAGGTGGGTTAAGGGGTTAAAGGCATGAGGGAAAAGAGCAATTATGCATTGGTTTTTGTTTTTTATTTTACATGGTTAGAAAAGTGAATACCAACAGCCTTATGGAAAAATCCATCTTTATTACACCAAATACAAAACCATCCATGAGTAAATAAGCTGAAGAAAATACATTTAGGCAAAGAAGTACAAGCATATAAGAACTAATGCGATATAAAACATACTTAGCCAACCAGCCACCCACGTGTGGAGAGGAGCCACATGTGTGGTTTGGCTCCTCTCCACACGTGGGGGGCTAAGTAAAACAGAAAATAGTTAAAGGCTATCCGACTATGCCATAAAAATGCAATTTTTTACAAACTCATTTCTATTGTGTAAAAGTAGTAAAACCTAAAAATCTATACACCGTCTATAACATTGTAATTGTACTGACCCGCATAGTAAAGTTATCATGTCATTAGTACCGCACAGCGAATACTGTAAAAATGAAGCCCCCAAAAAAATGGCGGCATTGCATTTTTTTTTTTTTTTTTCTTCCATGTTTACGGCCTTTTGCTAAAAAAACTGTGAAACACCTGTGGGCTCCAAATGCTCAATACAGATGAATTCCCTGAGGAGTTTTCAGTACTTTCGGGGCTTTGCAGATGCAACATGGCACCCACCAAAATGTGCATTCTAAAAGCCAAATAGCGCTCCCTCCCTTATACGCCCTACCTTGCGCCCAAACAGCAGTTAACACCCATATATAGGGTATTGCCGAACTTGGAATAAATTGCAAAACAAATTTTGAGGTGCTTTTTTTTTTTTTTTTTTTTTTTTTTTTTTTTTTTTTCCAGGATTCCTTTTAAAAATGAAATGTTTTTAGCTAAATCCGCATAATATTGAAAAAAAATTAATTCTCTTTTTACCCCCCAACACTAGAAAAAAAAAAAAAAAGCGTGAACCACCTGTGGAGTCAATATACTCGCTATAATCCATCAGGGATGTGGAGTCGGTAAGCCAAACTCCGACTCCTCTTTTTTCCTACTCCAACTCCCACTCCCTCAGCATGGCACATGTTTAAGTGAAACTTTACTTAAAAAAGGGTACACAGGTTTTTTAAAATACCTTATTTAAAAATAATCAAGCTATTTGGGACGCGACATGCCACAAAAGGTAACAATTTTTTTTTTAATTTTGACTTTCGGTCCATATCTCACCAATGTAGTACAGTTTTAAAACATGAGGTATTCTTTTAAAGACTACATCTTGGCTATTCCTATACCAATTTACTTGGTTTAGATCTGTTTTTTTTAGCGTTTCCCTTCATGTAACTGCATTTTTTAGGGCATGCCCCCACAAAGGTTTGGGTGGCTGGTTTTTTAAAGACTTTTTTGGGGGTTTTTTTTTGCGTCTGAAAAACTAGCCGCTAACTAACACACCGGGCCGCTATAAAAAACCCGTGGAGCAGTCCCCACTGCACGGGTTTTCCGCCTGGCGGTTTCTCAAACCATCCCCGCCCGAAAAAATTTGTGATTTCATTGTTCCGTTGGGTTTTTTGGGGAAGTTTTTAACATGGAAAGTGAAGGGGGGGGGGTTTTTTTTCCGCTAAACGCGGAGAAAAAGCAGTCCTTCGGCGGCCGTGGGGACGCCACTAACACAGGACAAACCGACCGGTATTTGTCCTCTGCCGTGGGGATGAGCCTTTACTGTTTTACGCCTAAAAATCTGAAGTTCAAGTTTCATTTTTTTTTTAAGTATTTCGTAAATCCACCTTTGGCTTTCATCACTGCCTGAATCCTTCTGGGCCCTGGATCAGATTCAAGCATGTCTCAACCGATATCTGATGCCAGATCTCTTCCCTTCTATGTTGGTGCATACTGGTTGACTCACTTGAGTATTCATACAGCTTTTTCTTCACCTCTAGCCACAAGTGTTGGATTAGGTTGCGTTCTGGGGACTGTGGAGGCCAATAAAGAAACCCCTTTCTTCATTGTCTTAAACCCTTTTCCTTCCCCAACCTTGAGTCGCTTCAGGTCGTTGCCGCCCTTAAACACTGTCGTCCCTTTTCAACCCATAATACTCGAGTGTATGAATTTACTCACATATAGTCCATTGAGTCCCCATTGATTTTGGGTCAATATCCAAAAATTTTTGGCTGTGAAACCCCCCTTTACCCGCTTCTTCCACTGAACTGATAGTTCTTCCAACTTCTTGATCCTTAGCTCCTTTTTCCCTTGATTTTCCCCAAATCCATTTGCCCCCATAGGCCCGTCTTTTTCGTTCACTCCGCTCAAAATCACCGTTTTATCTCCATTTTATCTTTTTTTGTAAACTCGAGCAAACCTTCTTATGACAAGTTGAAGTTGAGGCTTCACCTTTTTTGGGCCATCATTCCCGACCTGGTAATGCGTGTTGCATTGTGCTTGCATGGCGCTGAGATCTCACTTTAAAAAAACTACAACCCCTCCACTCTTTGTCGTCGCATTAGCACGGACCTTGTTGGCCGATTTGTTTATGATATTTTTCCCGGGAAATCCACCCTTGGCTTTTAATGGATGGATGGGCTTCTTTTTATATTTTTCCAGTTCAGAGCCTCAAAGGTGCAATTTGGCAATTTCTTTTTGGCCGAGAGAAGCTTCAGTGAGCTGAAAATTTCTGCTTCTCTCTTTGGGAAATCTTCTTCAAGGCGCACGAACCACGATCTTTTGCTTGAAAACAGCCTAAAACACACGACTAGGGGAATGTAGAAAACGTTTAATTTGTAGATATAAAAGAATAAATTTTTCCCACCACCAGGCAAAACCGTAACAATGCAGTACATGACAAAATCTGCGGGAACAAAGCATAATGCAAAAATATTTTTTGCATTTTCAAATTTATGAAATAGAGAGCCAAAAAATTGTTTTAAAAAAATTGTGAGCCCTCAAATGGAAAGTTGTAGGGGAAAGGGTGAGAGGGTGGGAGCCGAAAGCAAAAGTTGAATTTTTTTTTTTTTTTTTTAACCCTTTTGTTTTGCCCGATTAAAAATAATTTATGGGAATAAAAAATTTACAAAAAAAAAACTTTTAAAATTTTTAAATATTTTTAAAAACGTTTTCATTAAGGGGGGGGGGGGGGAACGTTTTTAAAAAAAACAAAACGAATTACATTTGTAGTCTATAAATTTTTGTTCTGAAAAAGAAAATTTTCCTCCAAAAGACCCTTTCCTTAATAGATTACCTCAAATCTAATCTCTTTAAATTTCCGGGCTAGAGAAAGGCCTCCCTACTTTAAATTTGGGGTTTTGGGGGAAAAAGGGGTGACCACAGGGGCAACATCTCTAAAAAAGCCCCGGGTTAAAAGAATTCCCTTTCATGCACATTCAGTTTTGAGAAAAATTTGAACTCTTCTTTTTTGAAAACAAGTAAAAACCTTTTGCAAAAAACTGGTCAATCTTTTCTAGGGGAGGGGAAAAATTTTTTTCCCCTGCAAAAAGCCTGCCTACCCCAAATTTTCTTTGGGTTACACTCCTCATGTGATGAGGCTGAAGAAAATTAAGGGCGTAAACAGCAAACCCAATTTCTCTTGCTCTTAAAAAGCTCTAACGTCCCAAACCCAAAATTCTTTTTTTTTGGGGAGCCGGTCCATTTTTTAAAAACGACCCAAACATCAAACTCCTACAAAAAGGGCCCCTCCGACCCCCCGCCCTTACATCCTTTGGATATTTCCCAAAGGATGTAAGGGCTTTTCCCAAAATTTGAGTTCTTTTTGGGGTATTTTTCACAAGGCTTTTTTTGGGGGTGCTTTTTTGCGGCGTATTTGCGCTTAATACGGGGGGACATGCGCCCCATAATTAGGGTAATCCTTTAGCTCCCCATAAAGAAAAAAAGGATTACGCCTCCTCCCCCCGGCTCGTACAATACATCATTAAAACCGCGGGAGATAAAGTGACGCCCTTTTTTTTTCCGGGGGTTTATGCCGCAGAAAAGCATGTATATGGGGCCGGCCATTGATAAAACAAACAGTCTGATGTGGACTACATTTTCTTTCCTCCGGTGGAAAGTTTTTTTTTTTGTGCGGCCCCACCCAGTCTGGTAGGGCCACAGTTTTGTTTTTTGCACATAAAACATGATGATGACTAGAGCAAATGTAGTCCAAATAGGACTATTGGCCAGCGGGAAACCCCATCCCCCGGGGATTCATCGGGGGTTCCCTTTTTTTACGGTTTTCCCCAAAAGATTTCCTCAGACCCCTGTTAATAACACTGTGAACTCACCTTTAGGAAAATTTATAGTAGTTTTAAAAAATATTCTGTTTTTAAATTTTTTAAAAACAAAAAAATGACCAACAATTTTTTGTTATTAGAACATTTACTAAGTGTTCCTGTGTGCACTGAGGACTAGTTTTATTTATTTTTTAATAAAATTTCAAAAGATTACAGGGTGTTAAACATTTTTAAAATAGGATGTGTGGTGTTTTAAACAATTCCGCAGCCTTCCTAATACAGTACTTGTGTAAGCATCCGCAGACAATCTTAATGTACAGTAGGGAAATATGTTTTTGGGAAAAAGGAAACATAAAGCATTTTTTTTTTTCCCCCAAATTTCCCAAATTTTAAATTAGTGATATATGGACTGCAGGACTTAATTCAGTAACAGTAAACCGAATGTACGATTTAGATGTTTTTAAATTTAAGCTTTTAAAAAACCTAATGGAAGGAGTTTAAATGAGGGCCCCCAGCCTAAAAAAAGTATCATTTACAATATTTGGGGGCCCTTTTGTGGCAGAAAGACTTTTGGGGCTCAACAGGCTGCAGGCCCCAGTAAAAAAAACTGCCACCTATAGCTACACCTCTGTGTACAATGTCTAGGGCTGGTTTCATTCTTCTAGGAGGACACACTAATTCTGTTCACAAACCATACCATATCATGTTCAAATGTCATGGCATTGGACAAGGTATTATGATAAACACAGACAGACTTAGGCCTGTGGGCTCAAATCATGGTCCTAGCCACAGAGTAGTCACAGACCTACTTTGTTTTAACTACTTGGGTTACTTATTTAAACCAAAAATCACAGTGAGGAAAGAGAAAAACCCAATTCTAAAATATAACTTTTACTAGGTATACATTAAAATTAACAAAATCTTGTGCTAATACACCAAAAGAAAACACCACACTCAGATATCTCATAGAACAACCACAGTCCCAATATAACATAGGTGAGAGATACACTAGGGGTGAATATACCTCCTGCATTAGAGTAATCGCCCTGATAGGGACGGCCCCACCTAAAGAAGGCACACCCCAATGTAAACACTAGGATAGAATATTCCCTATACAGGTACCAAGGATATGCCTCCTCACCAATAACATTCTCAAATCACAAATCTGGCAAATCTAGGAGAGAAAACATAATACAATAAAATCATTCTAGCTTACTGTCCTTAGTAGATATACTACAGTTTCTGTCCATAACCCAACGCGTTTCCCCAAAAAAATTAGATGGGGTTTATCAGGGGTCCACTGGACATAAATCCACAAAGACTATTGCAGCGGCGTTTAAATAACCGATACTTGGCAGTGATGTGTTCCGTTGGATACTCCGGTGATGACACAGAGCCACAAGAGGCCATGCCAGCACAAACTGTCTTAATGAAAGAATCGCCCAATCCAAAAAAGCATCAGCATGTTCATAATTTGCCCTCAAAAATGTGTTGCAAAGGAAAAAAGTACATACTCCAAAAAAGGTGTAACATTTCAGCTCAGTTGAGCCATCCTCAGGCAGCCAAAAGTCAATAGCTTTGTGGAGGCCTTAAAGTGCTGCTCTCAATTTTTATTATTTTTGGTACTTCATGAAGGAATCAGTGTGTCCACAACAAGAGCCAGAGGGTCTCGGCAAAAGGGACTACTCCCAGGGATCCAATGATGTCTGGTTGATGAGATCGGCATTCTGGTTCTCCACTATGGAAATGAAAATCTAACAGGGACAGAACACCGCATTCTGCCCGGCAAAGGATCCTTAAGGAAAATGTCATCAAAAAATGACTACTTTCCATATCACTTTAAATATTTTTTGAAAATTCTCAAGTCCTGCAGCTCTCACTTTGGCCACTAGGCCTACTAAGTCACTTCCTGTTCTGCAGAGAAAGATTGTCAGTATCAGCAACGCAGAGTTACTCTGAAAGGTGACACTGTCTATAAAACAGGACTTCTCATATTTATTCAAAAAGCCACAAATAAGTAGGGCACATCGGAGTAAAAAAGATACTTCCTTTTAGTTGTTGCCACACGTTGTTTAACAGTGTTGCAAGTAAATGTTAAAAATCCATATGAAGTTTACAGTATCCACTGCTAGATGTGAGGAGATTGCATCTGCAACGTTTCGAGGGTGTACACCCGCAAAACTTTTAACGTTGCATTGTTAAAAGCGGAGCAGGCAAGAAAGCTGTCCCCACAATCATATATAAACAACCGAATTGAGAAATCTACAATCGGAAAATAAAAATGGCTAAGAGGAAAAGAATATGTATCAGTGTCTTGTTTTAATAAGTTAAAAAAATATGGCGACACATTCCCTTTAAGGGCCCCACTGCAGTGGTGTTCTCTGACTGACCCTGGAGAAGAGGGGACCGCTGTGAAACCGTTAGATGGCTCTGAGTTCCAGGGCATTGATATGCAGACAGGATACTCTGGGGGACCACAGATTCTGAGTCGTTCAGGAGCCAAAACCGGCTTCCCACCCCGAGGTGCTGGCATCCATGGTGATCAGCCATTGTGGAGGAAGAACTTCTTCTCCTGAAGGAGTGCAGGAGACACCAGCCTCCAGTTGAGTCCAGCATGAACTGGGAATGGAAGCAGGATTTTCTTGTCAAAGGAAAATAGAGAGCCGGCCCGCTGGAGGAGGCGAAAATGACACTGTACAGCACTGCTTCAAAAGTTGCAAATATCCTACCCAGGACTAGTATACAAATTCGTAGGGTATACGAGGAGCGTTTCCAAAGAAGAGATACGCCTGACCATAAGAGTTGGATCTTTGCCAATGGAAGGTACACTCTGGCTGTATGTGGGTCGAGAATTGGGCTCAGGAATTCCATCCATCCGCTTGGACGGACCAGGCAAGATTTGTTATAGTTGAAAATCCGTCGAAGCGTGTTAAGACATGCAAGAAACCCTCATGCTATCCAGGTTGGTGCCTTGCGATGGGACCTTCACAAGAAGATTTTCCATGTAAGAAATAATGTCACCTGATGTGACAAATCGCCATGAGGGGTGTGAAGACCTTGAAGACCCTGGCGCTGTTGCGAGGCCCAATGGCAGAGCAACGAGCTGGAAATGCAGTGAACCCACCGCAAAATGGAAAAAAAACGTTAGTACTGCCTGCTCCAAAGAGACTCCCATAAAGAATCCTGGAATCCTCACAGAAATGTTGATCTCATTGAGATTTAGAATAGGTCTGACTGAACGGTTTTCTTTGGGAATCGTAAAAAAGGTTGGAATAAAATCCCTGCGTCCATGACCGGCACAGTTATTCAATGCAGGTAAAAGGCATGGATTGCCTGGTAAAAGGACTGACACCTGGATGGAGAGGCGAGTGGGGAAGAATGAAAAAATCAAGGTGGGGAAACGGCTACAAAGTCAAACCTGTACCATCATGGGACAGCCTTTTGAACCCAGGTGATGTGGGCCCGAGCCTGACGGACCTTTTGGAACTGGAGAAGAAACCCCTTGAACATTGGGAGGGGGGGGGACCTTCAGGCCAAGGGAGACTTGGCGAAGGGAAGCTTGGGCAATTTGGGTCAAAATGGTCAGGAATGAACAGGCTTAGCGGATGGCCTTTTGAACCCTGAGAAACAGTGTTCCTAGCTTCTTAGGCTATGTTCATATGGGTTAAATTGGGGCATATTTCGCCGCATATTTTGTGGCGTACTGCGCTCAAATACGAGCGAAATGCGCCCCAGTTATTACGGTAATCCACAGTTCATAGAGAACTATGGATTACGCCGCCTCTCCCTGGGTGTACAATATGCCATGCGGGGAGATAAGTGACACATGTCATTACGCGCCACGAGTAATGGCAGTCTATGGGGCCGGCGGGCTCCCCCCACCACCGCATCGTGGGAGTACGCTCCCGAACACCCGGTGTAATTGCAGAGCGTACTGTACGCCCTGCAATTAGCCGTGTGAACTTAGCCTTACACGACAATTGCCAGACAGGGTGTGTTCAGAGGAACTGCGGCTACCTGTAGCTTCTGAGATTTTCATCCAGATAATTCCCAAGGAGTCTATTACTATAGAAGAGAAACAGTAAGAGTCCTTTTGGAAGCTTCATCTGTCGCCCAGGACTTTAGCCCCAGAGTGCACCAGTTCTTCACTCTTGCTTTACTATTCCACCTTTAGATTGGGGAATATGGATAAGCATTTGGAGAAATGCAAAAAATGCACAATTAATCTTCATGAAGAGGGCAGAAATGTACCTGGCAGTGTTCGATATACCACCAAAATGCATCACAGACTTATGCCAACACTTATTGTGGTTGGACGAAGACTCATCACACTAGGGTTATGACTTTTTAACCTTTTTGAGACTTTTTTTAATAATCCTGATGTTGCATTTGAAGAACTTTTGCCTATGTTAATTTTCTGGTGTTCTTTTGTTATTTTCGTTGAAAAAACCTCCCGCATCCATTGTAAATTCACTTTTGTCCTATAGCAAAACAAAAAATCAAATTACTTTGTGATGCAAAGAATAAAAAAAAAACCTGTGAATGAGATATATTGGTCAAAAACCCCAAAAAACAATACTAATTTAAAAAAACTTCGCACCTGTAGTTTAAACCACCCACTTTATTAGGAAAACCTGCCAACTGCTCGTTTAACTTTTAATTTCTAATCACCAAATCACATGGGGGCAACCGGTGTTTTGGGCCCATGTAGACATTTCAAGACAATCCCTGCATTAAAAAACCGAGCATCATAAGGGGAAAAAGGTTTTTTAAATGCTTTTGAACTGCAGGGTTTTGGTGCCAAAGGGCTGGTCTGAGAAATTTAAAAACTGCTGACTCCTGGTTTTTCACGAAAACCCACTCTGGGGTTTACAGAGAATGGCCGAAAAAGAAAAAAACCCCCCATGAGGGGAAAGTCCCTGGGGCGAAATGCCTTTTAAATCCCAAGGGGAAAAGGGAGAAGGGCAGACTTTTTCGAGCTATAGAAAGGCAACAGTGACTCAAATAGCCCCCTTACAACCAAAGGGTAGGCGAAGACATCTCGAACGCACAGTACGGCAAATTTGAGGCAAGGGGCTCAGCACAAAAACCCAAAACCCGGGGTGCCACTCCTTTCAGCTAAAAAGGAAACGGCCCAATTTTGCCCAACTCTCGAAATTGGCAGTAAAAGATTGGAAAAAAAAAACGTGCCTGGTCTAAGTTCCTCGTTTCCCCGGGGTGGCATTGGGATGGTAGGGCAAAATTTTGGCAAAACATAAAGCAGGGTCCATCCTGCCTTGTATCAACGGTTTTCAGGTTTGGGGTGGTGGTGTATGGTGGGGGTAATATTTTCTTGGCACTTTTTGGGCCCCCTTGGTCCCAAATTTGAGCATCGTTGCAACACCTTTAATCTATTCCACAAAAATTGAGGCATTTCTGAAGGCAAAAGGGGGGCCCAAACCCCTTACTACTGGGTAACCTAATAAAGTGGCCGGTGAGTGTATTGTATTAGGGTGAAGTATAAAAAAAAAAAAATTTACTTTTACAAAGCCTTTATTTACAAATGAAAATAACACAGGATAAATAACCAAAAACAAATTAAATTTGTAAATAACTGTGTATGAATTTGCTGTTGAGATATTTGTTCGTTTTGCTAGTGTTGTAAAGCTCTTCCACGAGCTTAATTGCTCGCTCGGCAACCATGTTTGATCGAGGAACATCAAGCCACGACGGTTCTTTTATCCAGTTTTTATAAAAACATTTTGAAGCCTTAAGACACCTCAATTTGGAAATAGCAGCATGCAGCTCACTGTATGCGTCCTCTGAATAGTACTGCTTTGAAAACCATGCATTTGCCCATGTATTAGCAATGAAGTCGCAAGTAGATTTAAGCCAATCTCTCCATTGTGGAAGAAGGGAAAAAAGCGATCAATGCAAAGATTGCTGATAGTTCCAGGTGGGAGTTTACGCCATTTCATTTTTTCCTCCGTATGGTATAAATTATTTGTTTTCACAATTTTACAAAATTTTTTTATTTCATTTAAAAATAATTTATTATAAATAAAAATTTTACAATTTTTCATAAATTTATTTTATCTTTACACATGAAGACAAAAATTTTCATGTCCTGGGCAAAAGTGAAAAGTGTGCGGAAGGTTTTTCAATAAAAATAACAAAAGAACACCAGAAAACTAACATATATATATTATATATATATATAAATATATACTAAATAAATATATATATATTATTAAGCAAAATTCACAAATGCAACCTCCAGATAATTAAAAGGTTAAGTCCTAACCCTAACATGACATGTTATACACCTGCAATGGGGATTAGTATGGTTGCTCTGGACAGTCACTGAATTAGCCGATGCTCTGACAGCCCAGCATGAGACTCAAGCGAATCCCTACAGAGAAGCTAAGAGGCATATAATAGCTGGGATGCGGAATTCAACTGATTTCCAGTTGAGGCACCCTTCTGACGCTGTTTAGCTGTCCAGACTGGCGCTTCACCCAAACTGTGCCGACCTTGCAAAGGAAAAGGCAAAGACAGGCTGCCCCAGAGGCCGCTTGTCAGCATAATCTTTGAGTGCCACCACAACCAGCATAGGGATGATGGTTCTCTTGGCACAATAGGAGGCACCTGCTTAGAAAGGAACTGCACATCTAGATGAATGCCAGTTCACACCAGTATGCAAAAAAAAACACAATTCAACACTGGGGAGATTGCAAAAAAACCGATCGCCTATACATCTGCCATCTATAAGGGAGGTGATTGCCAGTATCATAAGGCTATATCAAGGGTGCCCCATGCTGGTCTAGGTCAGAATGTTTCCACTCCCTGGAAATAAATTCCTCAAACTCAATGTGAGTAGGGAACACCAAACACTGCCGTCTGCTAACCTTAAAGAAAAACCTCCTCCTGAGGGGGAGACCCTCTCATCCTTAACCCCGTCCCGACATTGGACGTATGCATACACCCTAGCGGGAAGTGCGTTCCCGCAAATGGACGTATGCATATGTTCTGGTGATCGTGTGGGCTTACAGGCGAGCCCCGCACGATCGCGACATGGGACCAGCGGTAAATTACCGTTGGCCTCATGCCGCATCACCCACGGCTGGAGTGAGCTCCGGCCGCGGGTGATTTAACGCTTCATTATTGCGACCTGTCATGGTTGCGATAATGAAGCTGCAGGCAGGAGGAGTGAGCTCCTTCTGCCTGCCATCGGCGCAGTAATGGTGCTCTGCGCCGCTACTGATCTTCTTCTTACCCGACTCCCCGGATGCTTTGTGAAAGCATCCGGTAGCCCTGGTGACGTCACCAATGCACCCCAATGCATTGTAGGCATGGTAAATGACAGTTACTATGGCGACCAGTACACAGCAGCAAGGCTATGTACTGGTCTACCACTGTAACAGCAATCTGAAGATTGCTGTTACAAATCCCCTCTGGGGAAAAGTGAAAAAGTTAAATCTAAAAAACACGTCTACCGCCCTTTTCCCCTTTTACAAAGGGCAATTGTCCCAAAAAAGTTACAAAATATGGGTACTTTATTTTTTTATCGCCGTGTGCATAACGACCCACCCTATAAATCTGTCGTGAATTAACCCATACGGTGAACGCCGTAAAAAATAGTCCAGAATTGTGATTTTTGTTCATCCCGCAGCACATAAAATGGAATAAAAAGCGATCAAAAAGTCATATAAACGCCAAAGTTGTACCAATAAAAACATCACTTTTTCCCGTAAAAAGCCCTTTCACAGCTCTGTATACGGAAAAATAAAGTTATGGCTCTCAGAAGATAGTGATGCATAAATATTGTTTTACACAATAAAACTTTTTTTTTTTTTTTTTTAAAGTGCTTCAAAATAAAAAAAAAAACTATATAAATTGGGTATCGCCGTAATCGTATCGACCAGGGCTGTGGAATCGGCAAGCCAAAGCCCCGACTCCTCAATGTCCCAAACCTCTGACTCCTGACTCCCTACATGGCGCATGTTTAAGTGATAACTTTACTGTAGTAAAATGGTAAAAAATCAGGCTTTTTTTCCACGTTATGAACAAAAAATCAAGCTATTTAGGTGAACAGACACTGACAAGTAAAATGTTAACAATTTTTGATCTTTTGAACACTTGTGGTAAAGTTGAAGAAAAGCTGTATTTGTAATCCAAGTCCAGTCTGCTCCAACATTGGGAATGTGTAAAGAGACCTGGATCAGATTTTGGTCAAGATATGCTTGAATCTGATCCAGAGCCCAGAAGGATTCAGGCAGAGCTGAAAACCAAAAGGTGGATTTCCCAAATGTTAACAAAATAATAAAAATTAACATTTTGATTTTTAGGAGAAAAACAGTAACAATGCAGTTACAGGAAAGAATCTGCAGAACTGAGCAGATGCTAAATACTTGCAAGTCAAATTTATGTATAAGAGGTAAGATGACTGTATATAAAATTACAGTAGCCTCATGTACAAAGCTGTAGTGAGATGTGGAACCTGAAAGTCAGAAGTTCAAAACAATGTTACCATTTTGCTTGTCAGTGTAAAATATGTTTATTGCATATGACTTTAGAACACACAAACATTGTAAATATGCAAAACACTGCAGGAACATTTGTGAAGTCTCTGAATTTGTTCTGAGAGAATATTGCCTCCATCAGATCCTGCATACATGACCTCACATCTGATCTTATTATTTTACAGGCTAGAGAACGTCCTCTCTACATTAACTTAGGTTGGGGGCAAATCGGTGACCACAGGGGCAGCATCTCTAACAATGTCGGGGTATAAAGGAATTGCCTCAGCCACAGTCAGTTTTGATGAATGGTTGAACTCTTCTACTTTGAAAGCAGGTGAAAATTTTTCCTGAAATCTGTTTGCCATGGGAGCAGAATCTTTTCCCCTGGGGCAGCGCTTTGCCTGCTCCATGTCATCACTTACACTCCTCATGTAATAAGAGTGAAGATATGGGAGCAGTAGCACTGGCCGGACCCAATTCCTCTTGCTCTTTGCACTGCATCGAACTAACTGAACCAACTAATTATATATTTTGGGAGTCGGTCCCTTTTATGACGACTCTGACTCCTGCAAAATAGGCACCAACTTCACGACTCCGACTCAACAGCCCTGGTATCGACCCAGAGAGTAAAGCTAACTGGTCATGGATACTGCACGGTGAGCGCTAATAAAAATAAAAAAACACTACTAGGATTGCAGCATTTTCTTCACCCTGCCTTCCAAAAAACGGATTTAAAACTGATTAAAAAGTCTTATCCCCCCCAAAAACGATACCAATAAAAACGTCAGCTCATCCCGCAAAAAACAAGCCCCTACACATCTCCGTACACAGAAAAATAAAAAAAGTTATGGTTCTCAGACTATGGTGATGTAAAAACGTGTTTTCCTTTTTGAATAAAAGTGTTTTTATTGTGTAAAAGCAGTAAAACATTAAAAAATATACAAATTGGGTATCACTGTTTATCGTATCGACCTGCTGAGTAAAACTAGCATGTCATTTATACCGCACGGTGAGCGCTGTAAAACATAAAAATAAAAAACACTACCAGGAATGCTGTATTTTGTTCAAAATACCTCACAAAAACCTTAAGTGATCAAAGCGTCATATGCACCCCATAATGGTACCAATAAAAACATCAACTCATCCTGCAAAAAACAGCCGTAATCGGCTCCGTATACAGAAAAATGAAAAAGCTATGGCTATCAGAATAGGACATAAAAATGCAATGTTTTAATATTTCTATTGTGTAAAAGTAAAACCTAAACTATATAAAATTTATATCTTTGCAATTGTACTGACCCCCATAGTAAAGTTATTACGTCATTTACACTGCACGGTGAACGCTGTAAAATTGAAGCCCAAAAAAGAAATGGCGGAACTGCTTAACACCACCTCTCCGCCCCCCCCCCCCCCCATTTTCATGGCCCAATGCTAAAAAAAAAACTATGGAACACCTGTGCGCCCAAAATGCAAAGTACACCCCTAGATGAGATCCCTGAGGGGTGTTGAATCCAAAATGGGGTGACTGCTGGAAGGTTTCACCTGTTCTTGTACTTTGGGGGCCTTGCAGATGCGACATGACCCCACCAAAATCTGCGTTCCAAAAGCCAAATAACACTCCCTCCCTTATATGTCCTGACATGCACCCAAACAGCAGTTTACACCCACATGTAAGGTATTGCCGAACTTGAAAGAAATTGCGTGACAAAATTTTGGGTGCTTTTTTTTTTTTTTTTTTACCGGGATTCCTTGTAAAAATGTAACCTTTTCAGCTAAAATTGCAGATTGTTGGAAAAAAATGTTTTTCATTTTCACAGCCTAACGCTAAAATTTTTTTTGTAAAACACCTGTGGGGTCGATATACTCACTACACCCCTGGATATAATCCTTAAGTAGTGTAGTTCCCAATATGGAGTCTTTTTAGGGGTGTTAAGTTCTAGCACCTTAGGGTGTCCGCAAACCTGAAATGGCGCCTAGATAAAATCATAATAAAAATGAGACCCCAGAGTCCGGTAGGTGCTCCTCGTATTCTGGGGCTTGTGGTTGAACCAAATAGTGCACTAGGGCCACATATGGGATATCTCTGAAAATGGCAGAATCTGTGGAATCAATATTAAGTTGCATTTTCCTGATCCCATTAACCGTATTGTGCATAATGGATAAAAATTGAAAATCTGCAAAAAAAAAAAAAGTGAAATTTTTACATTTCAGCTCCACTTTGCTTTAATTCCTGTGAAACACCTAATGGGCTAATAAACCTCCTAAATTCTGTTTTGAATACTTGAAGGGGTGTAGTTTCTTAGATGAAGTCCTTTATGGGGGTACCTAACATACAGGCCAATCAGTCATGTTAGAACTGGACTGGTCCCTAAAAAATGTATATTGCTAATTTTCTTAAATTTTAAAATTACTGCTAAATTTCTAAGCCCCCTAATGTCGTTAAAAAAAAAAAAAAAAACCTTTAAAAAAATGCCAACCTAGATATAAACTAGTTTGAGTGGAATAACTATGTCTTACATGCAGAAATTTTTGAAGTTTGAAATTGGTAAATTTTTAACATTTTTTACGATATTTTGATATTTTTTTTCACAAATAAACAAGCCTTTTTTGGACCAAAATTTCTTAATATCTTAAAGCACAATGTGTCACGAGAAAACAGTCTCTGAATCACATGGATAGGTAAAAGTGTCAGTTATTCTCACATAAAGTGACACTTGCCAGATTTCAAAAATGGGGCTCTGTCAGAGAGGCCAAAACTGGCTCCGGCGGTAAGGGGTTAATATGAAGGGAGTCTCTGAGAGCACGTATCAGAGTTTGAATAGCTACATCCCTGTGTGCTCTGTGACAGAGTCAGATGGAGACCCCCAGAAAAGGCCATATCCAGGAGTGTGGCCAATGATCTGTCCGGAGAGAGCTCAAGCAGCACAGAGGATGAGGAAACTCTAGTCCTCTTACGCGAACCATCTATGCAGGATGCAACGAGTGCCCTGGGAGGTGCTAGGCTGGGCAGCAAGCAGAGACGTAAGACACTCTATGACGGGAACCTGGGATAGTCCGGAACGGTCATCCACTGCCAGTGAGACTTAGCCCATTCATTCTGAGGTTGCTGATTCCTGACAGGAGGGGTCGGGCCCTGAAGTGGCCAGCTGGAAACTGCAAAGCTCATGGAGTGAGCTAGACTGACCGCACGCAAACATTTTATGACAACTGGCACAGGCAAGGAAAAAAAAAAGTAGTTGCCACTTTCAGAGAGGGTAGCTTTGTTGCATCGTCCTTGGAAAAAGACATGGTAACAATCAGGTGCTGAGCAGGAGACAAAAGGCCCAAAGGGCCAGCTTACCAGGAGTTGCCCTAGAGAACACCATGAGTGAAATATCAGCAAAATGGCATCCAAACTGCGCCCTAGAGAAAACCCTGGGCTGCTGAAAACCCTTTACACATCCTGGGAGGAGGTAGGAGCCGTGTGTGAGGCCCAGGAGGCAGTACAGGCCCAGAAAAGGCACAGCCTAGTTACTGCCTAGGCCCTAGAAAAGCCAGGGATTACATTTTTGATGTGGCCTGGATGGTATGACAGGCCATCGGGAGGTATTTGCAGACTCTAGGGGTGAGAATGAAGACTATCCCTCCACCCACCCCAGGAAAAAACACTGAAAACTGTGCCACCGGCGGAATGTGCGGTACTGCAGCAGACCATGAAGCGGGCCACAGAGGTGCAAAAGTGTCCCTGCTGCTCCGTGGAGAACAAAGAAACTAACAAAACACCGGAAAAGGGAAGGAAGCGTAAAAAGGGCGGTACCACAGTGGCACCATGTCGGGCCACCGCCAGAGAACTGCAAGGAAAAAAGGTCCATGCAGCCCCTTCGGAAAAGGAAAAGAGAAGCTTGTAGCAAGGTGCAGAAGAATGCTTCATTAAAAAAGACGCAGTGACCACATCATAAGAAGAAAAACTCCAAACAACTGCCAAACGGAGGACTATGGGGAACTTGCCTATCCAGCGGCGAGTGGGGACCGGTGACCAGTGCAGAAACGGACAGCGGCTGTCTAGTTTCCTGATGACCGTGATGACGACCCTCCTCACAGGTGAGGAAAGTCCCTCACCTTGAAAGGGAAAAATAAAAAAAAATAAAAATAAAAAAAATTGCAGTGGACCTGCAGTGCAGCGTCTGCCTCCTACTAACACTGAGCTAAAACGGAGTAGCCTGGCGTCAGTAGGAGGGATATATGATGTCCAGGCAGAGTCAACATGTTTGGTTTCATCCTAGTGTTGGCTTCCTAGGGCGAGGGCATATACCTAAGGTACTATATCCCCCACAGATATTGACCAAAAAACCAAGATTCAGCAGGAATACACAGCATTCTTTGCTAACATTTCTACCTAGCAAATTCTTGTAAAAAATTGACAATAAGGCTGCGTCCACATGAGGAAGGTCAAAATACTGTAGGATTCTGAATCGGTATCTGCACAGTGAAATCTAAGGATATGCCTACACAGCACAGAAATATCCATCGTATTTTTGCCAGCTTCAGTATTTAGAATCCGCCGAAAATCCAACGGTACACTGTGCTGCATAGACGGCAATAAAAAATCCATGCTGTAGTCTATACAGCATGGATTTTTGTACGATTGGTTTTAAAATCCGTCAGATTTTAAAACATGTTGGATATTTCGCCCGGATTTGCTGTCGGCCCGTACATTGAATGTTAATGTCGGCTTAGCTGAAAACAGACTACGATTTTAGTGCAAATCGGATTTTAACATTGCCATGTAAACAGTCTTATGATTTGGTTTTTCAATGTTGTTTTTTTTGTCAGATCGTTTCTGAATCTATCAACACATAGATATATCCATATATACTTATATACTGTGTGTGAGTGTGTGTGTGTCACCTTATTTTCTGGTCAGTTTACAGCCTATCCATAGACTTAAATAGTAAATTTTATCTTGATTATTGTGCAGATTCCACGTTTTTTGACATGGATTTTCGGATTTGAAATCAGACCTCAGAAAATCTTGAGCCGTATAGACTGACTTAGATTTTTTTGTTAAGTTCTATGGGGATGGATTTACAGTCTAATTTTGATGCTATTCAAATCTAAAAACCATGTCAAAATCCTGACTGAAAACGTATGCCATGTACACACACCCTAAAAGCTACACATCTCTGCCAGTAAGTATCTGGTAGTAGAAGTGCTGGTGCTGCATATTAACGCGTAATAAGCTCTAATGCCGAAAGATCTGTAAGAGACCAGGCTGGATTTTTACATGTGAAGGTCCAGCAGTGCCACCTGCAGGCATCTTTTATCTGTTGCTAACGTAATTTTGCAGTTCTCTATAAAATTGAAGACCGATTTACACATTTGCAGCACAGATAAATAGAAAAAAAAAATCTGAGTTTTCCATAAATTAAAAAAAAAAAAAAGCTTGTCATCAAGTGTTTCTTTGGCAGAATGTCTTTATTTCTCCCATTTTTTCGTACAGGCAGACTTTCTTGAAACAAAGATTTATCTCATGTGACCACTGACGTTAATTTAACCCCTTCTCAACATTCCATACCAGTTGTTAGTCATTCATCATTGTCGTTGTACTTTGTCTGGCATATTTTATGTTTGTAACCCCCCTCAAATGTACAGCGCCCTGGAATTGATAGTAGTAGTAGTAGTAATATATCCACAGCATAACGTTAGGAAAGGAGAAGGGCAGAATGCAACAGAGCTCTAAAGGGTAAAAGTTTGTTAGCAAGTAACATAAGCTCCTGTGTTGCTGATAAGAAACAGTGAGAACTTCCGGTTCCGGCGCTGATGGTGTAGGGAGTGTTGCTCGTGCGCTTCCTGGTCGTCACCACCTAACCCGCATTCAAATCTTTTAAAAACCACTGCACGGACTCCCGGAAAGCACGGGACAGCAGCGGGCAGCATCCGGAACTCAAGCCGAGCAGGAGAGAGAGAGTCGGCCCCGGGCCGCATCGCAATGCCGGTTATCGCTGTAAGCAGGAAGTGCAGCTGCCCGGGTGGAACCACACAAGACGGCGGGGAGAGTAGAGAACAACTGAGCAGGCAGGCCGGCAAGATATAAGGCTGCGGGCATAGAAGCTGGGTACACAGATTCTTTCTGAAAAAATCTATACTACAATAGTAGGGGGGAGATATGAATGCAGTCACCACACCAGAGGAAGATCGTAAGAGTAGCGCAGGTGTTGGTAGATTAGCAAACGGCGCGGCCCTAAAAAATTTTGTGAATACAACTAGTCTGGTTGATGCATGGCGCTTGGCCCATCCTGATAGCAGAGAATTTACATTTGATAGGTCGAGCACAAATAGGTTTTGTAAAGGGGAGAGCGGCCGTTATTAACATCAGAAAGGTCTTAGGAGCAATGGATGCACACAATAAAGGGCTGATGTCACCCACAGCACTAGTGTCATTAGACACAGAAAAAGCTTTTGACAGTGTCCGATGGTGCTGGATGGACATGGTATTAGATAAGTTTGGGATAAAGGGGGAAATACGTAATTTCATCTCGATTATTATACAGAAATCCCAGAGCGGTTGTTTACACTCCTGGCATTAGGTCAGATACCTTTCACCTACAGAAAGGCACAAGACAAAGGTGCCCTTTATCACCCTTACTTTTTAATTTAACATTGGAACCTCGATTGCAGACTTTGGAACAGTCACAAATTTATGAGGGCATAAAAATAGGGAAGAAGGAGCTAAAGTTCACCGCATTTGCAGATGATGTGCTCTTGTTTTTGAGCGCTTCGGGTCCACAACTTCAAGGCGTCTTGAAATTACTCAAGCACTCTGGTTCCTTCTCGGGCTATCACATACAGTTAGGGCCAGAAATATTTGGACAGTGACACAAGTTTTGTTATTTTAGCTGTTTTCAAAAACATGTTCAGAACTACAATTTTATATATTTCATATGGGCTGAAAGTGCACACTCCCAGCTGCCATATGAGAGTTTCCACATCCAAATTGGAGAAAGGGTTTCGAAATCATAGCTATGTAATGCATTGCCTCCTCTTTTTTAAGGGACCAAAAGTAATTGGACAATGGACTCTAAGGGCTGCAATTAACTCTGAAGGCGTCTCCCTCGTTAACCTGTAATCAATGAAGTAGTTAAAAGGTCTGGGGTTGATTCCAGGTGTGTGGTTTTGCATTTGGAAGCTGTTGCTGTGACCAGACAACATGCGGTCAAAGGAACTCTCAATTGATGTGAAGCAGACCATCCTGAGGCTGAAAAAAAAGAACAAATCCATCAGAGATAGCAGACATGCTTGGAGTAGCAAAATCAACAGTCGGGTACATTCTGAGAAAAAAGATATTGACTGGTGAGCTTGGGAACTCCAAAAGGCCTGGGCGTCCACGGATGACAACAGTGGTGGATGATCGCCGCATACTTTCTTTGGTGAAGAAGAACCCGTTAACAACATCAACTGAAGTCCAGAACACACTCAGTGAAGTAGGTGTATCTGTCTCTAAGTCAACAGTAAAGAGAAGACTCCATGAAAATAAATACAAAGGGTTCACATCTAGATGCAAACCATTCATTGAGGCCAAAAATAGACAGGCCAGAGTTAAATTTGCCGAACAACACCAAGAAGCCAGCTCAGTTCTGGAAAAGTATTCTATGGACAGATGAGACAAAGATCAACCTGTACCAGAATGATGGGAAGAAAAAAGTTTGGAGAAGAAAGGGAACGGCACATGATCCAAGGCACACCACATCCTCAGTAAAACATGGTGGAGGCAACATGATGGCATGGGCTTGCATGGCTTTAAATGGTACTGGGTCACTTGTGTTTATTGATGACATAACAGCAGACAAGAGTAGCCGGATGAATTCTGAAGTGTACCAGGATATACTTTCAGCCCAGATTCAGCCAAATGCTGCAAAGTTGATCGGACGGCGCTTCATAGTACAGATGGACAATGACCCCAAGCATACAGCCAAAGCTACCCAGGAGTTCATGAGTGCCAAAAAGTGGAACATTCTGCAATGGCCAAGTCAATCACCAGATCTCAACCCAATAGAGCATGCAATTCACTTGCTCAAATCCAGACTTAAGACGGAAAGACCCACAAACAAGCAATACCTGAAGGCTGCGGCTGTAAAGGCCTGGCAAAGCATTAAGAAGGAGGAAACCCAGCATTTGGTGATGTCCATGGGTTCAAGACTTAAGGCAGTGATTGCCTCCAAAGGATTCGCCACAAGATTTTGAAACTATAAATATTTTGGTTGGGTTATGTTTATTTGTCCAATTACTTTTTGAGCTCCTAAAATGGGGAGTGTTTGTAAAGAAATGTGTACAATTCCTACATTTTCGAACAGATATTTTTGTTTAACCCATCAAATTAAACGTTACAATCTGCACTTGAATTCTGTTGTAGAGGTTTCATTTCAAATCCAATGTGGTGGCATGCAGAGCCCAACTCGCAAAACTTGTGTCACTGTCCATATATTTCTGGCCCTAACTGTAAATCAGGACAAATGTGGATTGGGGGTCAGTCAGCGAGGGTATCGGCTGAGGTTAGAACAACGGGAATTAAGATAGCAAGTGATTATATCAAATATTTAGGGATTAAGATAGGCCACTCACCCTCTTCAATTTATAAATTAAACTACCCTTCTTTATTTGAAACAATAAAAGGGAACTTCATCATTGGTGACACCTTCCTTAGTCTGTTGGGAAGGGTACACCTTCTCAAAATGATATCCTTTACACGCTTATTGTACCCAATGCAGACTATTCCGATCTTGCTTTGACATGTAGATGTAAATAATTATAATAGAATGCTCTCCAGATTAATATGGAATGGAAAAAAACCAAGAATAGCAATTGCAAAATTGCAGTCTCACAAATGCGACGTAGGACTTAACCTACCTAAACTGAGAAGTTATAACATAGCTTGTCTTATGAGACACCTTTATAGACTGGATACATAAAACTAATTTCTAGTCAGACTTGGAGATGGAGGAGAGTCTGGCTAATGCAAGGTTAACAAGCTTGCTGCATTTGCGATTGACCAACACTCCTCCATTAATAAAGCAATCTGTCCTTTTAAGAGACACCATAGCAACCTTGAAGGAGTTGAGGAAAAGAATTAGGGTATCCTGGCAGATTTCTAAGTACCTGCCCATATAGGAGCATAGTGAATTTCCAGTGGGGAGAGATGGAAATTGGTTTGGAATATGGAAGGTTAGAGGAATATCCTCTCGGACTCGATGGTTTCACCCAACAGAAAACAGACTGAAATCATTTGGGGAGATAAGAGACGAATTTGTCATTCCAAACTCGCACGTCCTAGAATATTTACAAATTAGGTCCTTCTGTTCTTCTAGAATTGCGGACGTGACGAGGGAAAGGGGTTGGAATGCGTTTGATGGCCTCATAGGTACAACTCCTCACAGAAAATCCATTGCTGTTATATACGCTAACATCAGAGAGCAATATATCGGATTTGTCCATGAGGGTGGTTTTAGGAGATGGAGTAGATGGACAGGTGTAGTAGATGTAACGTCACAACAGGATGGAATGTGATGATAAAGCATATTATCAGTGAAAAATGGTGCAAAACTTATTTCAAAATGGTACACTCTGCCATATATGCCTTTTGGCATCCTTCCATCACTAGGGTTTCCGGACAGTATTACATTCTGCCCAAAGTGTGGTCAGGAGAGTACCGACTTATTTCATGGTCTATGGGTATGTCCGCAGGTACAGGAGTATTGGATTAAGGTTAGGGACGTGTTTTTTTTTCCTTATGGAGGGGCAAGCTGATTATGTCCCCAGCAGAATTCCTTTTACATGGTCAGGAGGACAGAGACAATGCAGCAGGCGAGAATCGTAGTGCCAGTCTGCCTGCAGTGGTTCATATAATGCTTTTGGTGGCCAAAACACACTAAGTGGTTCCTGACTGAAACTCAAAAGGGGACTTTGGGGAGACTACAGCCACCGGAACGCCTTGTCGTTTCCAGAGAGGATCCCCCTTGAGAAAGGGGTTTCTGGCTTTGTGGTTCAATTTCTAATGATGGAGGTCTCATTCCTGGATGATGTTTGATGTTGAAACATGTTTTAATGTTTTTCCCACTACTTTAAATGTTTTATCTACTGTGAGACTGTAAAAACTGGACGAGGAGAGAAGGAGAAAAGAGGATAATGAGAACAGGCAATTTGAATGCTTGACTGAGGGCATGTCTCCACGGCACTGGTTTTCGGACGGTTTTTAAGGCGGTTTGCGGTTTTGCAGACAGTCTGAAAAACCGGCTGAAAATGAGTACAATGGGGCTCTATGGAAAACCCGTGGACAGTCCCCACTGCACGGTTTTTCCGCCCGCCGTTTTTTTCCGCCCGAAACTCATTGTATTTGCACATTCTTCCGTCCGGTTTCTGGATGGAATATGTGCAAGTGAAGGGGGAGGGCTTTTCTCCGCTCAACCGACCGGTTTTTGTCCCTTGCCGTGGGGACCCACCCTTAATGTCTGTTAGGGCTGCGTGTTCCCCGGCTCCGTCTTTGAAAGAATTGCATGCCAATTCTTTGAAAGACGCAGCCGACAGGCCGGAGGGGGACACGCAGCGGCGATCGCGCATGCGAACGCTGCTGTGTCTTCCTCAGTGCCCGCAGTGATAATCTCACTGCTAATTGTTTAGATCAGTCTCTGCGTCCATCCTGTCGGTCCCAGAGACGGATGTAACACGGAGTTAAAACTCTGTGTGAACAAGCCCTTAGAATGAGCACTTATTGATGATCATATATAATATATATATATATATATATATATATATATATATATACATACAACATTTTGGTATTCTAGACAGGAGTCATATGTTACCTTTTTGCAAATTGTAATTATATGCTTTCCTGTGCAATTTCAAAAATGCCTAATAAAACGGTTTAAAAAAAAAAAAAAAAAAAAAAAGCAACTGTGATATCACCATCCTAGCCACTGCTAGAGCCTGTTAGAGCAGAGAGAGATGGTCAGTAGCCTAGGGAAGCTTGTGTACCAAAGCAGGAGATAAGATCTGCTCCTAACTCTGAAGAGAATGAAAATCAGGAGATCAATGAATTTGGTATTATTGTTTTTTAACTTTTTGCCTACATATTTAACTCCTTAACGACTGCCCACCCCCTCCCCCTCCCCCAAACTATACTAAATTATGTATGAATATAATTCTTCTTAAACAGGTCAAACTGCCAGCAATAGATCCAAAATTTATGAATGATTGCACTAGAATTGCAGCTGGGAAAAGCCTTCCTTCAGACCAGGATCACAAGGTTGGAAAGAAATGTTTCTTTCCACCAATGTAAGTATGGAACAGTTATAAGAGAATATATTATTTTAACTTAATGCATAAATTAAAAGGCAGGAGAATGACCCTGTTTATCTCACAAACAAATGCAGTGTAAATAAGGAATCGTTGTATGTCTTAGGTGGGAAGAATAAGAGAAGCATTTCTTCAGAAATTAAAGTGATCTGTAATTAAAATGTAGTTGTCCACTTCTTAGTAAAATCTGACAGCATATAGGGCCCCACTGGAATAAAAAAAAAAAAAAAAAAAACTTGTACTCTCCTTACTCCCAATCCAGCACTGCGTCTCCCTGGTCTTCTGTTATCTTTACGCTATTCCCAAAAGTGGATGTCACCGCTGCAGCCTCCATACCTCACTTCCGAACAATGATGTGTATTAGGGTATGTTCACACGGCGTGTTTACATACGCTTGTAGCTGTGTGTTTTGGATCTGTCTGTCGGACCCAAACACGCAGCTAACTAATAGCAATGTGATTTACATTGCTTTTAATATGAAACGTGCATCGGCGTTCACACGAGTGATCACCGATGCGTGTCTCATTGCGTCTTTCGGATCCGTCCCAAGAATTGACATGTCAATTCTTGATCCGTAAGATGCAGCAGGAGCCCTATTTAAAATGATAGTGTGCGATCCTGCGGCATCCAACCCACATTCTAACACGCAGCTACGTGTTGGATCCGTTTAGGTTCCGATCAATGCAGCGTTTTGGGATGCGATTTTTGGATCCAACACAGATCCGAAAACATCCCAAAACGCCGTGTGAACATACCCTTGGCACATGACTGCTGTAGCCAATCGGCGTCTGCAGCAGTGACATCCCCATTCAAAAATAGCAGACTGACAACAGAAGACCAGAGGGATAGAGTGCTGAAACCAGGGAAGAGAAGTATTTGTTTTCTTAATTTAATGGGCCTCCAGGAGCCGTCCATCAGATTTTATTTATTTTTTTTTAAACAAGAAATTCATGCCATTATCTACTAGAATGAAAATGTTGCCTCTTTACATTTTTAATTTTTTTATTGAGCTTTGTCGTCCAGTGACATGAAGGGTATAGTCAAATGCAGTAAATTTGTTGCAGTAATTTCTGTGACAGAAAACCAGTTCAATTCATCAGAATACAGTTGTTTAGATGTCTTTTATGCAAGCCCTATTTGAGAATGTCGGCAATAAAACTGCTGCATTGGAATATGTTCTAACACGAAAATGCAGAGGAATTGATTGGCAGCTTTCTGGTAATAGTAAAAAGCCAGATATTAAATTTGTGCTTTTTGGGGTTAGTCAGAGTACTGTCACTTGTGCCAAATACAGCATTACCAATTCCTGCACAACAAAATCCTGCTGGTCTCAAAGAAGTTTTTAAAAGGACTTGTTTTACCTACAGCAGCAGGATAGCCAGGAACTGCATTGCAGAACCGCAGTAAAACGCACAAGTTGGATTATACAGCACAAAGACCGTGCCAAGATTTACTGGTAAAAGCTACATTTCTTTGGAAACAAGACAGGTTAATGTTGTGTTGGCAGGTTCTTTGGTAAAGATGCAAGTGGTTATAGCAAAGTATTCAGATGCATATAGCCAGTGCACTTACCTTTTAGGCAGAAACCACGTTATTTCTAAATTCCTATATACAGTCCCTAACAGAATTTCTGTCGCTTATCCATGTTTTGAAAACCAAAGCTTATAACCTGACTTAAAATTCATCCATTGGTTTTAGAAATTACTCATATGAAAGCTGAAACCCTCCCAAATGAGGTTTTATTAATGAAAATAAATTTGCTTCACTACTGAAATATTGATCATGTAAGGAACACAGACAGATTTCAAGACAAAAGTTTTGTCGCCTACAGAAGTAATGTGAAATCAAAAAAATTTTCACTTAAAATACAAAGATATTTTCATAACATTGGTAATGAATTGGGGTGCTATTAGAGCCTTTTTAATATTTTGTGTGATTTTCCCATGAGCTTAAGGACTGCATCTTCTTTTTCGCCAATGATTCATACAATTTATATGAAGAATCAAAAATAGTCAAAATGCAGTCGTATATTTTCCCCCAGAGTCCAAGATTCTTTGTTTTGTCTTCCATGCTTCCCTTTTTCCTCCCCCAAACCTCTCAATGATGTTCGTTGTGACGGGCGGGCCACCCCTGAGCACTTTGATCTTCTTTCCTTGAGGAACTTTGATTTAAAAGATGATGTATGGATGGGGGCACCACCGCCAAAATTTGACCCCTTTTTGATGGGGAATGTAAGGGGTAGCTAATACTTCTTATAAGGGAAAATTAAATTTGCCTTTTACTTGCAAATTTTCGCCCCTTTAAAATTAAACCCCCAGACCAATTTTTTTCCCCCCCAAACCTTTTTTTCTGGGGATTTTGGATCCAACAGGCCCCTAGGGGTCCTGCATATTGTCGCTGGGTGTAATTTTCAACAAAGAAAATCTACAAATCCACCTTCTCCACTTTTCCCGCATCCATCCTTTAGCGGCTTGGGCCTTAGCAAAATCCACACGGGTTTTTAATTCCCTTTTGTTAATGCTGGCTTCTGGGCACTGATTCGACCAAGGAGGCGTTTCGAGACAGAACCCACAAACTGTTCAGTTGACACGGGGACTGAGGGGGCCCCAGCCTTTTGGGGAGCTATGCTGAAGTGGAAGGGGCTGGCTTTTGATTTTAAAACCAAAACACTTTTCCTCCTGACAGTTCTTGCGGGGTCTGCCGGACCGGGGTTTTGTCAAAAATCTCCTCTCTTCAAATCTTTTTTTTAATTCTTTGTACTTGACGCGAGAACTTTTAAAGGTGCCACCCCTCTGCAGTGGATCTGGCTTCAGCCTTGATAATCAAGACTTTTTTGCAGGGGGGATTTTTTGGCTTTGTCAAGTAAGTTGCAGTTCAAGTGAAGGCGGGGGTACTGAGTTCTTTTTAACACACCCACAAAATCAGACAATTAGTGGCACAGAGGGGCTGAAAAAATAGGATTGGGTGCATTTTTATTCAGGGACACAACTTTTGTCTTGCCCAAATCTGACCTTTCTGTGTTCCTTACAAATTCAATTTTCGCAGTGAAAAAATTTTTTTTATAAAAAAAAAAAACTCATTTGGGAGGATTTCAGCTTTCATGCAAGTCATTTCTAAAACCAATGGCTGAATTTCTGTCAGGGACTGTAGTCCTAGAAAACGTGATAGGCCAAATTATGCAATCAAATATTTACCTGCTTTTTTTTCCTTCTAATTAAAACTACAGGCCCGGGAATAAAAATGACTCCGTAAACTTTGGAAAATTACTTAGCAATGGCTATGGAGATGAATGGTACCGTCAGCATGATGAGCAAGATAAGTCGGTACAGAAGAGGCCAAAATAAAAGGGAAAAATCCAAAGCTAAAATTGATATTTAATTTAAAAATGAGGAGCAGTTCAAAGGATATGAATATTTTTTTTAACAGCCACTATCTTATATATATTTTATGATAGAGCAACACAAAGTAGTAAGTATTTGGGAAGTGTAAAGAAAATTATATGTGCTTCTCTAAATTTTTTGCAAATTAAAAAATGAAAGTTAGCATGCATATATATTCAGCCCCCTGAGGCAATACCTTTTAGAACCACCTTTAGCTCAATGACAGCCACAAGTCTTTGGGGTAGTCCTTCCATTTTGCTATCGGAGGGTGGTTCTTTCTATTTTTTCTTTCCAAAATATATTTGGGTTGGTGAAAATTTTTTGAACAGCAATTTTCAGTCCTGCCCCGATTATAATGTGATTTAGGCCTGACTGGGCTATTTTAACACACAAATATGCTTTGATTTAAACCATTCCATTGTAGCTGTGGCTGTATTTTTAGAGTAGTTGTCCTGCTGCAAGGTAAACCTACGGTTCAGTCTCAAGTATTTTCCAGCATAAAAAGTTTTTTTCTCAGAATTTCTCTTTCGTTAGTTCCACCTCTTCCTATCAAAAACTACAGCTTCCCCGTCCCTGCGTAGCAAAGCACTCCCCAAAAAACCCGAGCTGTGATTCAATATGCTTCACGGTGGGGATGGTTTCTTCAGGGTGATGTGCAGTGTTGGCTTTCCGCCACACTCATCTGACTTCTAAAGACAATTTGTCACACTGAATTTTTTTTTTATTGTTTAAGAGTACGAAGGACTGAATACATACGCATGCCACACTTTTCTGACACTGCTGTGAAAATTAAAGCCTTTTTTTTGCCCCCCGCAAAATTAGCAAGGTGATGACCATCCATTGTTTTGGAGCCCCGTATAAAATAAAAGTTTAGTGACCCATTCAAACGCAGGTCGGAAAACCCCCCCGTTTTTATTTTGGTGGTTTAGTTCTTTACTGTAGCATGTCTACCCACCGTTGACCACCTTTTGTAACCGACATTTACCTCTTACATCAGTGGCACGTGGTTATCACCCCCTTTCACCACTTTTTTCACAGTGGTGCCGTTTTTTCACTCGCTATACAGTTTCACCATAACCGCATGCGAACAGTTCACAAACTGTGCAGTTTCAGATATATTGCCTCCCTTGGCCTGAAAGACAGTACGCATCCCTTTCTGTAACCCTGATAAATCGCCCCTTTTACCATTAGGTATGTCCAACCTTAATGATGCTTAAGTTTTAAAGTTTGTTTCTGCGTTTTACAGGTTTTGATTAAGAGAAGAATGGGAAGACCATCATATCAATACATAGATTCAAAACTGGATGCGTAAAAAAAATTAGTGAAGAACATAGTCAACCTTGGTAAACAATACATCTAAAGGAACTGACTTCAATTCAGTTAATGTTAAACAATTTTGTCTAGTTTTATTGTTTATGTCATTATTTCTCATGTTGCCTTGTAGTGTGGTTAAATGAAAGTGTTTTGAATACTAATAAAATAGTATAGTTTGCTTACATTTGTACCTTTTAAGATAATTGCTCTCTACTCCGCTTCTATATATTAAGTTAATAAAATAAACGTATGCACAAGAATGAATCCATTCTAATTTTTTAGTACATGCAGGTTTCTCGCGGTAAAAATAGAAAACATGTATCTATTCACTCCTTTTTGGTTTTAAAAAAAAAAAAAAAAAATGTGGCAATAAAGTAAGTTTTATAATTGTATCACTTTTTCATTGCAGACCTTTCTATATACACTGCTCACAGAGGTTAGGGATATTTTGGTTTTTAGTTGTAATTTCAGGTTGAATATAACATTTCTTGACATTTTTTTAAAATTTAAAACAAAAGAGAGCTTCTAACTTTTTTAGAATCACGTCCAAAAAAGTTCATTTTTTCAAGTACTTTTTTGCGCAATACTGATCTCTAAAAAGCCCCCCAACCCGCCCCCCCCCCCCCCCCCGCGCCCCCCCCCCCCCCCATTGGGGGGCTTCCCCAAATGCCTCATTAAAAATGGCCACGACTTAGTGTCACTGAGTGGCATCAGAAGGCTGCAACAGAGACTTGCAGGGAAGTGGACATCCTTTGGCTACATCACACACTGATGACTGTTTTTTTGTTTTTTTTTGTAAACAATACCCTGTGAACCGTATGATGAATGTTGCACAGGAAGGTGAGAGACACCCAAGTGTCATGTCAGACCACTCATAACGGTCTACATCAGCGTGGTCTGTGTGCTAGACGACCGGCAAGAGTACCTGACCACACCACCAGGCAAAGGCAGCATATTCTTGCATGGGCCGGGACATTCGCTGGTAAAGGACCAGGGGTCTTCATGCTTCCATGATAAATTTAACTTGAGCAAAATTTGGGGCAAAGATGTGGAGATGTCAAAAAGAGCGCTGTGAACAGCCGGGTGGGGTACCCTTGTGTCGCTAGCACGCAGACAAACGCTGTGTAACAGTTAAAAATATCTCGGCCCCTTGGGGTTTTTTTTTCCTCCCTTAAACGTGTTGAAGTTGTGTGCTTTTCACTCCGATTCCGCAGGACATTGTTTACAATGAAGCCATGTGTGTGATGTAGACAAATGACCTTTTTGCCTTTCTGTGCCTCTTCCAGTCTCTCTGTTTTTTTCCCACCTGCAAGACAATCGAGACTGTAAGCCTATCCCACTTCCTTGAGAGCATCTTGCTTGAAGCCTCCCAATCCTGAAATTTCAACCAAATGACACATACACCTAAATTTTTGTGATTAGTGTAGGTAATATATAGTCTTAGTGTATTGGCAGGTTTTTAAATATTGTGATTTGGGCTTTTTTTTTTATTGATTTTTTTAGATTTTTGTTCCTATAAGCTCAGAAAAAGACCTGGTCATTTTTTTTAATTTTTGTTGTTGTTGCTGATATCCCCTTTTAACTGGAGATGATATATCATCTCTAGTTACAGGGGAACTACTAAATTAACTGTAGCGCTGTCTAAACAACTCAGAAAATGGTCAGCACTTCCAAAACAATTCTAAACGCAGGTGCAGGGGTAAATTTTCCCCAAAAAATCCAACACAAAAACAGATCCCGCACCCTTTTTACACTAAGAACATTACCCCCTGTACTTTTAGGATACATGAAAACCTGAGGTTCTTAGCGCACATTTTTGATCAGAACTGTGAAGACCCATCCACCAAAGTCAAGGGGACCTCAGTTCAGATGGGGACCTACAATCATTCTAGTCACCCTGCTGTTGGTTGATGGGCCTTCCTCAGTTTTGATCAAACGTGCACTAAGAACCTCAGATTTTAATGTATCCTAAAAATAGCAGAAATGCACTTCAAAGGAACATGTATATTTATTGTTTAACGGTCCCTTAGGGTATGCGGAGTGCTGCTGATATGTTTCTGTGATTAACTGCAGAGCTGATCTGGGTCTGTTAAACAGCAGTCGGAAAGGCAGTTAATAAACCGCCCCTGCCTTCTCCACTCCCTGATTGTTGCACATTCACCATACAATATGTAAAAATTTAAGATTTTAACAAAATGTAATTGTAATAAAAATTATGAAAGAAGGTAGTATAACCATGGCTGTAATAGTCAAATAGCCCAATATGCTATGATGTTGCCTAGCTATGCCTACCCAATGCACAGTTGAAATTGTTTGGTGCAGACACATTTTGGGTGACATGTATGTACGGGGCTGTGCCAGTAGTCTCATGTCCTTTCAAGCCCAAAAACCAGAGCAGCCCTGTTCTCTAGATTTATAATCAGACGCACTCTAAAATTAGACGCATTATCGGGCACCTGCGGCACTTTGTAATGCGCCTGATATAGGGAGGCGTTCTGGAGGCATGTCCGCACTACAACCGTATGATTATACACATTTATGATGGGAGGACGGTAAAATTTCTGGAACAGGTAGACCAAGTTAAAAGGGGTTTAGCTGAGCCAGAGTTGTCTTTTTGGAGCTAGAAAATGCCTAATCTAGGACCCACCATAGAACTCAGGGCTGTGTAAGCCAAAGCTCCGACTCCTCAATTTCTCCCATTCCCGACTCCCACTCCTGACTCCCTCATACATGGCGCATGTTTGAGTGATAACTTTACTGTAGTAAAATGGTAAAATCAGGCTTTTTATCACCTTATGATACAATAATCTTTAGGTAGAACATACATTGACAAGCAAAATGGTAACAATATTTTGAACTTTTTGACTTGCAGGCTCCATATCTCACTATCCACTACAGCTTTGTACATGAGGCATCCATCACTTTATAGACAATCACCTTATCTGTCTTATACATAAATTTGACTTGCAAGTATTTGGCATCTGCTTAGATCTGCAACTACATTGTTCTTCAACTTTACCCACAAAAGTTCAGTTGGCTTCTTATGACGAGATTGAAGTCGAGGCTTCTTCACCTTTTTTCGGCCATTAATACAGACCTGTGTAATGCATGTTGCTTTCATGGACATCTGTTATCTCGCTATTGCAAAGCCTATGAGCCGCCTCCACCTCCAGTATCTGTCGCGTTAGAACTAATAGATCTTGTGATGATCGACTTATTGACTCTATTTTGCCTGGACGTCCACCTCTTGGCTTTTGAATGGATGGACTTCATTTCATATTCGTCCAGCTGTCATGGCCTCACATGATGTAGTTTGGCAATTCTCTTGCCTGAGAGACGCTATCGATGAGCTGGATGATGCTGCTTCTTTCTTCTTGGGAAATCTTCATGGCTGCTCAAACCAGAGACCTTTTAACTTCGGGATCAGCCTAATTACTCACTGAGCTATTAGGGAATGTGAGAACAGGTTGTAATTTGTAGTAACAAGAAGAAAGATTGTCCCACCACCAGGAGCAAAACCGTAACAATGCAGTTACGTGACAAGAATCTGCAGAACTAAGCATATGCTAAATAGTTGTAGGTCAAAGTTATGTATGAGATAGCCAAGATTAAATCGTATCGCCTCCATCAGACCCTTTATAGATGACCTCACATTTGATCTCATTATTTCCAGGCTAGAGAACAGCCTCTCTACACTAACTTGGGTTGAGGCAAAGCGGCGACCACATGGGCAAAATCTCTAGCAATTTCATCGCATAAAAGAATTGCCTCAGGCACAGCCCGTTTTGATGAATGGTTGACCTTCTACTTCTTTGAAAGCAAGTGAAAAATTTTGCTGAAATCTGATCAATCTGTTTGCTATGGGAACAGAATCTTTTCCCTGTGGTAACGCTTTGCCTGCTCCATGTCATCAATTAAACACCTCAAACGATGAGGCTGAAGATATGTGAGCAGTAAGTAGCACTGGCGAGAACCAATTTCTTACTCTTGGCACTGCATCGAACTAACCGTACCAACTAATAAAATATATTTTGGGAGTTTGAGTCGGTCCATGTTATAGCGCCTCCACAGCCCTGGTAGAACTGGTTCATAAATTTAGGTGCATTCTATGCTACTAATGCGAGCAAAAAAAATGGCATCTGGGCGCCAAAATACATACATGTCATCCTTTTGTTTTAGATGCTTTTTTTTTTTTTTTTTAAACTGTTTATTGAACAGTGAGTAGGCAACAAATTTACAATAATAGTATCATAACATCTTTTTACAATACAGCAGTGTACATATCATAAATAACAGTTATAAACAGAAATACCAAGTTAAAATAACATCCAGATAATCATGTATGGTAATCTGAATACTGAACAGATTAGGCCACATTTAAATTTAAAGAGGCTGAATTTCAATCACGCTTCATATTAGCAAGAGAGCCCCGTAGTGTACAAGAGCTTTTCATTGAGAAAGTGAAAGAAGCCGGTCACCTATCCACCACAGTGCTATTCCCTTTGCGCTACAAAAAGCGTTTCTCGGAGGAAGATTCTATCATGGTGTGACAATTTTTCCTTCTTTACGATGCCAAAAACACATAGCATAGGGGAGAGTAAGAGACATTAAATCAAAAAGTCAGTGACCTCCCTCTAGAATGTAGCTATCTTAGGACAAACCCTTGTCATATGTAAAAAAAAAAAAAAAAATCAGCCCCTTTTTAGTACTCCGGATACATGAAGAAGAAGAAGGAATCTTACCCATTTTTAATAAATGCATAGGGGTGATAGAACTAGACTTCAGTGTAGATTTAACCCCTTTCCGATATAGGACTCGTACGCCCTAGCAGGAAGCGCATTCCCGCAAATGGACGTTTGGGTACGTCCTTGCAATCATGCGGGCTTACAAGTGAGCACCACACGATCGCAACATAGGACCAGCGATTAATTACAGCTGGCCTCGTGCCGCATCACCCGTGGTAATTTGTACCTAAATTAGCACTATGAAATGTTAGTTTTTTCCATAAGATGAGAAAAACTATTTTTTAGCTGGTGGGTTTTTTTGTGCTTTCCTCTTGATCAACATTGAAGGACAATAGGCTAAATTGGTTGGGGAAGTGTCTTTTTTTTAACCTAAAAATTGTTACTATGATACCTGGTTACCTGTCGACAGACTGTACATTATCAGCGTTAAACCTCACTACCCCAGTTACCGATAGGTCAGCGGAGAGAGATTTAGTAGATTGTGAAGGGATATTAGATTTAATTTATGAAAGCAATTAATACTTATATGGCCCAGTTTGCTGCCAGTTGAACCTCATCTATTATTCTCCATAGTTGGCTGTGCACAGGTGCCAGTGGCTGTAATGGGCCTTTAATGTACTGATGCTTTGATGGAAGGAGGGTGGAATTTTCTCTGAATTTCTTGGGGTTCACCTCCTAAACTGAAGAACATTTTCATTCCTCAGCAATCCAGCTGGCAGTTTAGTATTTTCTGCTGCCCAGTTTTCAGTTTTTTAGACACCATTTTTGTAAAACTTTTGTACATCCATGCTTGCTTTCAGACATTGTTCTAATCCAATGGAACAAGCATTTACTGAATATGCATGGTAGGTCCCAATGTCATACACTCAATGGACTTACAGGTACCAACAGTACTCAATCAATCAACAGGTAATGTGTACAGATATGTTATACACATACTCTATGGAGATTCTTAAAGGGGTTTCTCAGCATGCTGATTCACTGACTCGCAGGCAGTTTGCACTCTGTCTTCTCAGGCTGTGGCTGGTTCTATAGCTGTGATTAGCATATATTAACCCCTTAAGGACCCAGACAGTTTTGGCCTTCCTGACACAGCCATATTTTTGAAATCTAGCATGTCACTTTGTTAGAATGACTTTTTAATGCTTTTACCTATCCACGTGATTCAGAGACTGTTTTCTCGTGACACATTGTACTTTAAGTTAGTAAGAAATTTTGGTCCATACAATCCTTGTTTGTTTGTGAAAAATATCAAATTTTCATGAAAATTTAGAAAAATTTGTCATTTTCAAAGCTAAACATTTTTTGCGTGCAATAATTATTCACCACAAAATAGTTTATAACTAGCATCTACCATATGTCCACTG